>VSMD01083564.1:0-10656 GCA_008750895.1 Mirza zaza | reverse complement strand
CTGTAATCCTAGCACTCTGGGAGGCCAAGGCGGGCGGATTGCTCGAGGTCAGGAGTTCGAAACCACCCTGAGCAAGAGCGAGACCCCGTCTCTACTATAAATAGAAAGAAATTAATTGACCAACTAAAAATATACATACAAAATATTAGCTGGGCATGGTGGCGCCTGCCTGTAGTCCCAGCTACTCAGGAGGCTGAGGCAGTAGGATCACTTAAGCCCAGGAGATTGAGGTTGCCGTGAGCTAGGCTGATGCCATGGCACTCACTCTACCCTGGGCAACAAAGTGAGACTCTGTCTCTAAAAAAAAAAGAAAACTGAGGCTCAGTGATGTTAAGTGCTGCTCCAAATAGATAGTAAGAGATAAAGCTCAGATGTGAAACCAGGCAGTCCCACCCTTAAGGCCATTCTCCTAGTCTTTGTACTGCTGCCCTTGCTAAAAGAGCTTGCTTCTCTAGTCACCTCCTTCTCCTGTCCCAGCTCCCCTTGCACCCTCCAAATATTCCTTTTAGCCTCTTCATGTTATCTACTGGCCTTTCCGGTTCTGCTATGAGGACCTCCGGCTGCTCCCCCGCAGGACTTCCTTGCCCGTTAATAGCCTGTGCCTTGTAAGTATCATCACTTGCCTCCCCATCACACTGGGGAGTATCTAAAATACTCCGCTTCACAACAATCTCGATCTTTTTTGTTCTTTTCTCTTCATCTGAGGTAATGCCTCCCCTGCAGCCGTGTTGCTGAAACATTCCATCCTATTCTGTGCCAGGTAGGCTGGCAGTCTGAGGTTAGGCAGTCTGTGAGCTAGGCTGATGCCACGGCACTCTAGCCCAGGCAACAGAGTGAGACTCTGTCTCAAAAAAAAAAAAAAAAATACAATCACAGAATAGTCCCTGAGACCCAGATAAACAAATCACAATCTTGATGGTTCTGAATTTTATCTTGAAATTCCTTCAAATCCTCCCAGCATGTCCAACATCCCCTACTCCTCCATGTCTCCCAAAGCTGACCTTACCTGCAGTTGAAACAACATGAAGCAGCATTTCAATCTCACAGGTAAAGAGGGTCCAGCTGCTATAGGAGTATTCCCAGCGCACCAGGTAAGCCCTGTCATCCAGCATTACTTGGCCCACCGTGCCTTGAGGTATGCGAAGGTTGGTCTGACCCCCTAACGAGGGAGAAAGAACAACAGTCTAATATCTGAGGACAAATAGGAAGAGGTAACTCCTCTCCCAGACACTAATATTTAAACACATCTTGGTAGCTAACATTCCTACAGCTTTTTCCATTTTAAAAAAACCCAAAAAATTCTCGTGATCTGAAGAAATGACTTTCTACATGTCTGAAAATAAGATGAGTGCAGAGAGTGATTTTCTATTCAAATGATGGCTATGAAAAGTCCACAGATCACTGGGTGAATCAGTGGTGATGCCAGGACTAGAACAGTAAGGCTGTTCCCTCTTTATTTTACTCCTTGAGAAGCTGGGATACACATGAGCCCAAAAGCAGTGACTGGTCACTCTAACATACTCACTGCTAATAAGAAAACAAATTGTTACAACCTTTCTCTACAACTTAATTGGGCACAATCTAATCAAACATTTAAAAATTTTTTTTAATTGTGGTAAAATATACATACCATAAAATTTATCATTTTGACAACAGGTATAGTTCAGTGGCATTAAGTACATTCACATTGTTGTACACCACCACCATCTATCACAAAACTTTTTCCTTGCAAAACTGAAACTCTGTACCCATTAATCAGTAATTCCCCCATTCTCTCAAACCCCCAGCCATTGGCAACCACCATTCTATTTTCTGTCTCTATGAATTTGACTACTCTAAGTACCTTATATGAGTAGAATCATACGATATTTGTCATTTTGTGACTAGCTTATTTCACTTAAGTAAAATATCAAGGTTCATCCATGCTGTAGTATGCATCAGAATTTCCTTTCTTTTTAAAGGCTAAATATCATAATATTCCATTTTATGTATATGCCACATTTTGTGTATTCATTCATCTGTCAATGGAAATCTATTCAAAATTTCTACTTTCCATATAACCCTTTTGCTCAAAAATCTCACTTTGGGGATTCTATCTACTAAAAATAAAAGCACCATGGGAGGCCGAGGTGGGCGGATCATTTGAGCTCAGGAGTTCGAGACCAGCCTGAGCAAGAGCGAGACACCATCTCTACTATAAACGGAAAGAAATTAATTGGCCAACTAATATATATAGAAAAAAATTAGCTGGGCATGGTGGTGCATGCCTGTAGTCCCAGTTGCTTGGGAGGCTGAGGCAGCAGGATTGCTTGAGCCCAGGAGTTTGAGGTTGCTGTGAGCTAGGCTGACGCCACGGCACTCACTCTAGCCTGGGCAATAAAGTGAGACTCTGTCTCAAAAAAAAATAAAAAAATAAAAATAAAAGCACCAGTATGTATATTGGGTATGCACATACCCAACGCAAGCAGCATTATTTGTAGTGGCAAAACACTAACATTGTCTAAACGTCCTTTAGAAGGAGAAAGACAAAAAATTATGAAACATCAAGGATAATTCAGTAGTTACTAAAATGAATGAATCAGAGCCATATATAATAAAATCAACTTGCAGAATGAATTGTGAGAGCACACAGAAATACGTGAAAGGACATACATCAAATTCTTAACATTGATTATCTGATGAAGAAAGGACTGAGACATTAACTTTTTAAACTATATCTCTGCATTACTTACCTTGTTACAATGAACATGCATTATTTTAGAAATCAATCTAATGATGCAAAAAAGTTAACTGCAAAAGACAGAAACTGACTCTAATTACTTATCAATGAATCAACATACATGGTTAGAGAGAAGAACTGCTTTAAAGGCACCTCACATGAAAGAATAAAAACAATGAGGTCTAATAGTGAGGTCTAAATAGACGATATCAGAAAAGGGACTAACGCACCAAGGATCTCTTTATCTTACCAAGAGGATAAAGGAGTTTGGGTGTTTGTCTCCGCCAAAGTGTTCCATCTTCATGTGAGATCACATCATGAGGCTTGTGCTTATAAAGTTCATTGTAGAAAGACATCTTATCTAAGAAACTATACACCTGCCGACACACGGAAAGAAACCATCACACATTCACCTCTGGGACATGCAAAGGGGTCCCCATCTGCTCTTTTGCTCTTTCAGCCAGACTCTCTTAACTTTTTTTTTTTTTTTTTTGAGACAGAGTTTCACTTTATTGCCCAGGCTAGAGTGAGTGCCGTGGCGTCAGCCTAGCTCACAGCAATCTCAAACTCCTGGGCTTAAGCAATCCTGCTGCCTCAGCCTCCCAAGTAGCTGGGACTACAGGCATGTGCCACCATGCCCGGCTAATTTTTTCTATATATATATTTTAGTTGGCCAATTAATTTCTTTCTATTTATAGTAGAGATGGGGTCTCGCTCTTGCTCAGGCTGGTCTCGAACTCCTGAGCTCAAACGATCCGCCCACCTCGGCCTCCCAGAGAGTTAGGATTACAGGCTTGAGCCACCGCGCCCGGCCTCTCTTAACTTCTTATATGCCCACGACTATGATTGTTCTTGAAATTGCCTTCTGTCCTCCTTGCCAAATATTCACCATGCTTTAACACCCAACTCAAGTCCTTCTTACTCCACACAGAGACAGTTATCTCTCCTGAACAGTATGGTGTTTACTGCTCAAATGACATTGACTATGTACCCCTTGATTATTAGCTGTTTGTTTCTTATATATATCATTCTTTTCCAACTAGATATTAAGGAGCTTTATACTTGGTCTTACTTCCACAGTATCTATAACAGGTACTTAATTAAAATATTCTAATTTTATAGAATTGAGGCACTATCTTTGGCATCTCTCATTCAACTTCACACTAACTCCTGTCGAAGAAGTAGAACTACAAGATGGAAAGCAAAAAGAAATCCTTATGAATGGTGCAAACAATATCTCCTATTCTCTTTAGGTATCTGACTGAACAGCTTACCTTTTTGGCAGTGGACTTCCCTGATACGAGGGCTCGAAGCAATTGCAGGAGTGGGGAAAGCAGGTGGGGAAACATTCCACATACACTGTCCAGAATGATCCCAAGACCAGAGGTTGGCTCCTATGGTAGAAGCACAGAAGTCACTGATCTTCACGTTGTCCACAAAATAACATATCTTCAACTTGTCCAGCAATCATAAGAAAAAACAGACTTATTCATCATCTGGATCTTGAGGTTTGAGGCTATAGCCAATGCTAAGACAGATTACTGGTGAAAAATTGCTCTCTCCAAAGTCAAAGTCTCATTAGAATCAATTATAATATTCTGGCAATTCATAAGATATAGTTAAAATCCCCTAATAGTACTTTCAAGAGCTGCAGAAACACTGGTTCCTAAGAGACTGCTAATGTGAAACAAGAATTGGTAGGTTGCAAAATGGAGGACAGAAAAAAAAAAAAAAAAAGACTTGATGTTAGGACAGATAACACACTAGTTAATGATTTGGGCTGCAGATTCAAGTTAGCCAAAATCCATCTCTCTCTAGCTGTGTGACCCTGATAAGCAAATCACTTCACATCTTTAAGCATCGCTTGTCATCATATAAAATGGTGACAGTAACAGTATCTACTTCACAGATTTTTATAAAGATTAAATTGAGAAAATATACATAAATGCTTAGTATAAAACCTATCACAAAGCAACTGTTTGATAAATTCTTTTGCTCCAGAGAATGTCACACATTGATCCTCTCTCACATACTTACTGTTCCCCAGAACAGTTCTGGAAGAGAAGGGTCTGCGAGGACCTCACATGCTGTGTCAATTACATCCTGTTGGGGGAGAGGAGAAAACAGTTCATTTTCCCTAGTTGAACCAATCATTTTTATTGTATTCTGTTGAAATAAAAACACCATAGACACCACCACATATGCCCAAAAGAACTCTGGGTTTAAAAGTAAGATTACACCCCATCCAAGGGGATGTGTTGTGTCTGATATATGATGTTAGACAAATTTACCATTCTGAACTTTAACTGTTTTATCTGTAAAATAAGGACAATAATATCTGCTTCAGAGTATTACAATAAGAACTAAATGAGATAATGCATGGAGAAGTGGACTGTAAATTCATTTTTTTTTCTTTCTTTTTTGAGTGCCTCTAGGCCCAGGAATTGACTGTAAATTCCACAATGCAACGTAAATGTAAGATGTTAGCAGGCTCAACTAGACTATCCTCCTAGAGGGTAAAAATAATGTCTTTTAAATTTTTTAGTCCTCAGCACCTAGCATAGAGCTTAGCATATACTGGGAATCTAATGAATGCTTACAGAATGACTTTTAAAATATCCAAGTACCAGAACTCCTAAAACCCCAATATGTTAATATCAATCCTCCAAGTGCCAGGTAGGGTCCAAAGGTAACCAGAATTTGCCCAAAGTACCCAAAGCTATGGCCCCTAGATAGACCTTTGCAAATTGAGTCTTTAACACCAAATTCACTTCTCCCCAATAATAAGAAATTTTCATTTTTATTAATTTAATCAATTTACAAAACAGGTCACTAATCACTGAAAATTAACCGAATGGGCCAGGCACAGTGGCTAATACCTATAACCCCAGCACTTTGGGAGGCCAATGCAGGACAATTACTTGAGGCCAGGAGTTCAAGATCAGCCTGGGCAACATAACAAGACTCCATCTCTACAAAAAATTAAAAAATTAGCCAGGCATGTTGGTACACACCTGTAGTCCTAGCTATAGGAGAGGGTGAGGCGGGAAGATGGCTTGAGCCTAGGAGTTCAAGCCCATAGTGAGCTGTGATTTGCCACTGCACTACAGCCTGGGTGATAGAGTAAGACTCTGTCTGAACAAACAAACAAACAAAAAAAAAAGAAAGAAAAGAAATGTGGGCCGGGCGCGGTGGCTCAAGCCTGTAATCCTAACTCTCTGGGAGGCCGAGGTGGGCGGATCGTTTGAGCTCAGGAGTTCGAGACCAGCCTGAGCAAGAGCGAGACCCCATCTCTACTATAAATAGAAAGAAATTAATTGGCCAACTAATATATATAGAAAAAATTAGCCGGGCATGGTGGCACATGCCTGTAGTCCCAGCTACTTGGGAGGCTGAGGCAGCAGGATCGCTTGAGCCCAGGAGTTTGAGGTTGCTGTGAGCTAGGCTGACGCCACGGCACTCACTCTAGCCTGGGCAATAAAGTGAGACTCTGTCTCAAAAAAAAAAAAAAAGAAAAGAAAAGAAATGTGGCCAGTGCAATTTAGGAACTGAGAATTTAATTTTAGTTAATTTAAATTTAAATGGCCATATGTGGCTTGTGGCTACCATAATCAACAGCAGTTACAGACCAGAAGAAACTTGAAAGATTTATCAACCTGTTATAATGTGTGGTCCTTATTTAGATCCTAATCCAAACAAGCAAACTTATGACAAATTTATAACATTTAGGCCAGGTGTGGTAGCTCCGCCTATAATCCTAGCACTCTGGGAGGCCAAAGGTGGGAGGATTGCTTGAGCTCAGGAGTTCAAGACCAGCCTAAGCAAGAGTGAGACCCCATCTCTACTAAAAATAGTAAAAATTAGCCAGGTGTGGTGGTGCAAGACTATATTCCCAGCTATTCAGGAGGCTGAGGCAGGAGGATCCCTTGAGCCCAGGAGTCTGACGTTGCTGTGAGGTAGGCTGATGCTACAGCACTCTAACCTATGCAACGGAGTGAGACTCTGTCTTAAAATAGAAAAAAAAAATTTATAACATTTATAAGACAACTGGAAGTCTGAACCTTGACTTGATATTTGAAGACTCTGGGTTTTTTCTGGCATGATAATAGTTGTAAACTTAAGTTTTACTGAAACATTCATAGATTAAGTGATATTTCACATTTACTTCAAAATAATCAAGGAGAGAAAGGACAGAAATGAAATAAGATTAGTCTCGAGTTAGTAACAGTTGGAAGCTGGGGATGGGATCATGAGGGTTTGTCACACAATTCTGTGTCCTTTGGTATAAATTAAAATGTTTCATTTTAAAAAACATTGGAGGAGATTTATTAGCACCAACAGATGTCCAGAACAGATGAACTACAGAATAAAAAAATGAGGACACAAAACAGTATATACACTGCAGTTCCATTTTTAGAGAATTATTATATTTTCAAGTATATAGGTATATAAAAACTGGAAAGGAACACATCAAAATGTTATGAAGTTACCCTGTATGATGAGATTATACTTTTTTCTTTTAATCAGCATTTCCTGTTTTTCCTATAATTACCATGTACCATTTGTATAATGGTAAATGAAAATGAACAAAAGAAAACCAATTAACACATGAGGTAAACTATATCAGATCTTATATATTTAGGGACTTGATTGCAAAGCTGAATAGTACTATAGTCAGCTTCATGAAAGCCCAACACCAACCTGCTGATTGCCTAGTGTGTGCAGCTCCAGCGAGGTGAGAACGAAAGACAGGAGTCCATAGACACACATGCATGCAGTGCTGGTGGTACACTGGAATGGCAAAGGAGTCAGTGAATAATTCTCAATAACAACTCTTCCCCAGATTCGGCTAATCCTATTGCATTAATATAGTCCTTGTAATACCAGGAAATTATAATGAAAAAAAGATATATACAGTCCTTATAAACAAATGGGAAAGGAATCTGAAGCTTCATAATTTTTCTAATTTAGTTACAAGATCAGGGAGAAAAGAGGAAGCAGGAACCACAAATATCTCAACATAGTCAAGAATAAATGCCGGGCACAGTGGCTCATGCCTGTAATCCTAGCACTCTGGGAGGCCGAAGCGGGAGGACTGCTTGAACTCAAGAGTTCGAGACCAGGCTGAGCAAGAGACCCCATCTCTACTAAAATTAGAAAAAATTAGCTGGGTATGCCTATAGTCCCAGCCACTTGGGAGGCTGAGACAGGAGGACCGCTTGAACCCAGGAGTTTGAGGTTGCTGTGATCTAGGCTGATGCCACAGCACCCACCCAGGCAACAGAGCAAGAATGTCTCAAAAAAACAAAACAAAAACAAAAAACAATAAAATAAAAAAGGAACTATTTTCAAAATGATCAAAGTTTATGTAGGGAAGAAGAAAACCATATCCAGTCTAGAGAAAGAATAAAGAGTCAATATGACCTGATACAAACTGATATAGCACCTGAACTGCCGGAGCCTGGTGAATAAGGTTTCTTTTCTTTTTAAAATAGACTTTATTTTTTAGAGCAGTTTTAGGTTCATAACAAAACTGAGCAGAAAGTAGAGATTTCCAGCCAGGCAAAGTAGCTCACGCCTGTAATCCTAGCACTCTGGGAGGCCAAGTCAGGAGGATCTCTTGAGGTCAGGAGTTGGAGACCAGCCTGAGCAAGAGTGAGACCTCCTCTCTACTACCGTGTTTCCCCGAAAATAAGATAGGGTCTTATATTTATTTTTCCTCAAGAAGACACCCTACGGCTTATTTACAGGGGATGTGTTGTTTTCCCCTCAAAGCCTCAGCTTGCAGCACACACAGGATGGCCGGGACCTGACAGGGTGAGCCGACCTTGTTGGTGGGACTGCCCGCACCTTTCCAGTCGCCTCTGGGATAGTAGCTGTCATGATGGGGCAGATGAAAAGGGCTGCTCATCTTCTTTACCGCAAAGAAAGCTGCGTGGCCATACCCATCACTAGGTCTTATTTTCAGAGTAGGGCTTATATTGTGCAAATGCTTAGAAATCCTGCTAGGGCTTATTTTATGGGTAGGTCTTATTTTCGGGGAAACACGGTAAAAATAGAAAGAGGCCAGGCGTGGTGGCTCACGCCTGTAATCCTAGCACTCTGGGAGGCCAAGTCAGGAGGATCGCTTCAGGTCAGGAGTTGGAGACCAGCCTGAGCAAGAGCAAGACCCCGTTTCTATTAAAAAAAAATAGAAAGAAATTAATTGGCCAACTAAAAATATATAGAAAAAATTAGCTGGGCATGGTGGCGCATGCCTATAGTCCCAACTACCCGGGAGGCTGAGGCAGAAGGATCACTTGAGCTCAGGAGTTTGAGGTTGCTGTGAGCTAGGCTGACGCCATGGCACTCACTATATCCTGGGCAACAGAGTGAGACTCTTGTCTCAAAAAAAAAAAAAAAAAATTAATTGGCCAACTAAAAATATATATAAAAAAATTAGCCAGGCATGGTGGTGCATGCCTGTAGTCCCAGCTACTCAGGAGGCTGAGGCAGAAGGATTGCTTGAGCCTGGGAGTTTGAGGTTGCTGTGAGCTAGGCTGATACCATGGCACTCTAGCCCGGGCAACAGAGTGATACTCTGTCTCAAAAAAAAAAAAAAAGAAAGAGATTTCCAATACACTTGCTGGCTTCACACATGAATAGCCCACCATTATCAACATGCGTCACCAGAGTGCTACAGAGTGTTACAATTGATGAACCTACACTGACATTATCATTATCATCCAAAGTTCATAGTTTACATTAGGGTTCGCTCTGGGTATTGTACAATCTTTGAGTTTGGACAAGTATAATGATGTGCATGAACTATCATAGAATCATGCAGAGCAATTTCATTGCCCCCAAAATTCTCTGTGCTCTAGTCACCCTTCACTGCCCTCTAAGTCCTGCCAAGCAGTGATCTTTTTACTGTCCCCATAGTTTTGCTTTCTCCAGAATGTCCTATAGTTGGAATCACACATTACAAAGACTTTTCAGATTGGCTTGTTTCACTTAGTAATGTGCATGTAAGTTTCTTTCATCTCTTTTTATGATTCAATAGCTCTTTATTTTTTTTCCCCAAGAGATCCAACAGAAAGAAATGAGAAGATAGCTCATTTCTTTTCAGCAATGACTAAATATTCTACAGTATGGATGTACCAAGTTTGTTTATACCTACTGAAGGACATCTTAACTGCTTCCAAGTTCTGGCAATTATGAATAATGCTGCTGTAAACATTAGTGTACAGGTTTTTGTGCTCCTTGGTATTTACCCAAAGGAATTAATCACTGAATCTGAGGTTTCATTTTAGCACGTGAAAACAAGCTGACTAAACCATGCAGTTGAAATTAAACCCCAACAGAAGACTCAAGAGAATTTCTAATTTATCCTGCTACAGTTGAATAAGTCCCCCAGCCTGGAAAAAGATTTCCACAGTCAAAATGGCCAAAGCTATCTTCAGAAGATAAACTTTACTGGCAAAGAGTCAGACATAATGAGTTCAAACTGTATCTACCACTTACTGGGTATTAATGTTACTTTGGGCAAATTGTATCTCTCAGAGTCTCAATTTCCTAATGTATAAAACAGGATGATAGGCCGGGTGGGCGCGGTGGCTCACGCCTGTAACCCTAGCACTCTAGGAGGCCAAGGCGGGCAAATTGCTCAAGGTCAGGAGTTTAAAACCAGCCTGAGCAAGAGTGAGACCCCATCTCTACTATAAATAGAAAGAAATTAATTAGCCAACTAATATATATATATATAAAAAATTAGCTGGGCATGGTGGCGCATGCCTGTAGTCCCAGCTACTTGGGAGGCTGAGCCAGGAGGATTGCTTGAGCCCAGGAGTTTGAGGTTGCTGTGAGCTAGGCTGACGCCATGGCACTCACTCTAGCCTGGGCAACAGAGTGAGACTCTGTCTCAAAAAAAAATAAAGAAAAATAAAGAAAACAGGGCC
>VSMD01083551.1:0-10713 GCA_008750895.1 Mirza zaza | reverse complement strand
TTTTTTTTTTTTTGGTTTTTTTTTTGGTGGGGAGGGCAGGGTCTCAGTCTGCTGCCTAGGCTATAGTGCAGTGGTACATCACAGCTCACTGCAGTCTCAAATACCTGGGCTCAAGTGGTCCTCCTGGCCTCAGCCTCCCAAGTGGCTGGGACTACAGGTGTGCACCACAAAGCCTGGCTAATCTTTTTAATATATTTTTAGAGATGAGGTCTCGATAGATATTTTGCTCAGGCTGGTCTCAAACTCCTGACCTCAAGCTATCCTCCTGCCTCAGCCTCCCAGAGTGCTAAGATCACAGGTATAAGCCACCATACCCAGCCTAATAAAGTATTTTCTAATGAAAAGTCATGAAGATTACTCCTGCTTTCTTCTAAGAGCTGTATAGTTTTCATTCTAACATTTATAAGAAAGGGATCCAACTTCATTCTTTTGCAGATGGATATTTAGTTTTCTCAGCACCATTTGTTGAAAGGACTGTTCTTTTACTCACTGAATTGTCTTGACACCCTTGTCAAAAATCAATGGACCTATTCTGGGTCTCTGCATCTCCACATGAATTTTAGGATCAATTTATCAATTTCTGCAAAATGATAATCTGGGATTTTGATAGGGATTGCATTGAATAAGTAGGTCAATTTTGGAGATATTGTATTAAATTTTCCAATCCATGAATAGAAGATGTCTTTCTATTTATATAGATCTTTTTTAATTTCTTTCAAAAATGTTTTGTGGTTTTCAGCGTACAAGTCTTACCTTTCTTTTTTTTGTTGTTGTTCTCAGTTATTGCATGAAAGTTTTGCCTTTCTTTTGCTAAATTTATTCCTGTTTTATTCTTTTTGATGCTATTATAATCCTTGCCAGATTTTGTTATCAAATTATGCTAGTAAAATGAACTGGAAAGTATTCTCCTTTTTTTCTTATATTCTGTGATATTTTATGTTAGATTAGAATTATCTATTCCTTGAATGTTTAGTAGAATGTGGGGATAAAACCATCTTGGCCTAGTGTTTCCTTTTTGGGAAGATCTTGAATTCCAATTTTCTTAATTGGCTATAGAATTATCTGGGCTTTATACTTCTTGAGTTGTATTTTGTAAATTATATTTTTCTACAGATTCATCTAAGTTATGAAATTTATTGGCCTGGCCAGGAGTGTTGGCTAATGCCTGTAATCCCAGCACTTTCTTTGGGAGGCTTAGGCGGGAGGATTGCTTGAGCCCAGGAATTTGTGACCAGTCTAGGCAATATGCTGAGATCCCATCTCAACAAAAAATAAAAAAAATAGCTTGATGTGCACCACATAGCTACTAGAAGGCTGAGGCAGGAGGATCACTTGAGCCCAGGAGTTTGACATTGCCATAAACTATGACTGCACCACTGCACTCCAGCCTGGGCAACACAACAAGGCCCCGTCTCTAAAAAAATAGATAAATAAAAATGAAATAAAATTTATTGACATAACGTTGTTCATAAGATCTCATTATCTTTTAAATCTCTCTACCATCTGTAGTGAATATCTCCTTTTATTTTTAGTATTGTTTATATATGCCTTCTTTCCTTCTTTTGTTGTCATGTAAAAAATGTGTCATTTTTTATTAATCTTTTTAAAAATCTGACTTCTCTGTTTTTCCTTTTTTTTTCTTATCCACAAAGAATGTTTTTCAATTTTGTTAATTTCTGTTCTTATTATTGTAAGAGTGGGTTTCTATTGTTCTTCTAATTTAGATTTATCTTACTGATTTTCAATATTTCTTCTTTTCTGATAAAAATTTATTAAGTAAAGCTATAAATTTCCTTCTAAGTATAATACTGCTTTTCTTTTTTTGTTTGTTGGTTTAAGAGACAGAGTCTTGCTCTGTTGCCCATGCTGGAGTGCGGTGGCCATTCACTGGCGTGCTCACAGAATGCTAGCTCACTGCAGCCTCAACTCCTGGCTCAAGTGATCCTCCCACCTCAGCCTCCTAAGTAGCTGGGATACAGGTAAGAACTGCTTTAACTGCAACCCAAAGGTTTGATATGCATATTTTGGGTAGAACTCATATATTTTCTTTCATTTTTAAAGCATATGTTTTGCTGGATATAGAATTTTTAGTTTACAGGGTTTTTTCTTTCAGTACTTTAGAGAGATTACTACATTATCTTCTAGCTTTCATTATCTCTGATGTGAAGTAATATAAAATTCTTACACATGTTCTCCTGAATGTAACATGTCCTTTTTCTCTGGCTGCTTTTAAGATTTATCTTTGGCTTTTAGCAGTTTGACCCTGATCTCCCTAAATGTGGTCTTTTTGGTGTTTATCCTGTTTGGAGGATAAACTGGAGATCTGCTGAGTTTCTCAGACCTGTAAGTTGATGTCTTTTATCAATTTCAGAAAAAATTCAGTCAGTATTTATTCAAATATTTTTCTGTCACCCTTCTGGAACCCCATTACACACGTTAAGCCTTTTGGTATCATTTCACAGGTCTTAGATCTTCTGTTCTTTTTTTATTCTATTTTTTCTCTCTATGCCTGGATACTTTTATTGAGTTTAATATATTATAATTTGAATTAAATGATCTTTTTTTCCTGTTGTGTCCATTCTACTATTAAGCCCATCCAATGATCTTTTCATTACAGATACTGTATTTTCCAGTTCTAAAATTTTTATTTGGTTCTTTCTTACAGTTTCCATCTATTTCCGTCTATTCCATCCCACCTATTCACCCACTCTGTCCTCCTTTTCTGGTAAATCAATCCTTCACTATACTTATAATAGCAATTTTAAAATCCAGGCCTGCTAATTCCAACATCTGGGCCATCTGTAGGTCAGCATCTACACACCACTTTTTTCTCTTGTTGACAAGTCATATTTTCCTGTTTCTTCATATGTTATTAAATTTTCATTCTATAATGACGTTAAAGATAATGTCTTCACTGGGCGTGGTAGCTCACGACTATAATTCTAGCACTCTGGGAGACTGAAGAGGGAGGATTGCTTGAGCTCAGGAGTTGGAGACCAGCCTGAGCAAGGGCGAGACCCCGTCTCTACTAAAAAATAGAAAGAAATTAATTGGCTGACTAAAAAGTATATATATATAGAGAGAGAAAAAATTAGCCGGGCATGGTGGCGCATGCCTGTAGTCCCAGCTACTCGGGAGGCTGAGGCAGGAGGATTGTTTGAGCCCAGGAGTTTGCTGTGAGCTAGGCTGATGCCATGGCACTCTAGCTGGGACAACAGAGTGAGACTCTGTCTCAAAAAAAAAAAAAAAAAAAAAAGATAACATCTTATAGAGAGTCTTGATTATGCTATCCTACTCAGTTTGGTTCCGGCAGATTCTGTGAAGGCTCTGCTTTAGGCTTTGTTAGGGTGGGCCTTTTTTGATTTTTCCTTTCACTGTGGGGTACAGTCCTTGATCATAGATATGCTCACATGACCCTTTTATGGTTTCAGTGAAAAGACATTTATAAACTCTAATTTGGAGCTACTGGAAGTCTAAACTCTGTCACCCCAGCACTTGGCAGCAGCTAACATCTCTGCTCACTCTGTAGCTTCCCAGTTGTTGTGTTTTTTTCTGAATTTCTTGAGGTTCTACCCTGTGTATATATGGGCTAGAGGAGAGCCAAGGAACTGGGGGAATTTGGATTTGGATTCAGACCTCCCTGCTCTGTGGCTCCCTCCTTTCTAAGACTTTCACCCTTTCACCCTTTCTTTCACCCTTTCTAAGACTTCCACCCATTCTGGCTGCCTCCAACTCCAACCCCACGGCATGAAGACTCTCTTTTAGTTCTAACCTCCTGTGTGCCTTATGCACCAAGACGTGCCTTTAGGTGAGAAGCTGGATAAATGTGGAATTCTCCAGGTTTACTTCCCTTCCTTCAAAGATTGTGCCCTCTCCAGTTTCTGCCTGTTTGGGATTGTGTTCCAGGCTTTCAAAGAGTGGTTTTTAAATATTTTGCCCAGAGTTAATAATTGTTATTGGCAGGAGACTTAGCACCGTTTCTCGTGCAAACTGTCATCGTCTCTTTTTAGCCTAGCACAGGACAAATGGGCTGTGCATCTGCCCACCCATGCAGCCTGGCATAGGAACACCCTGATGTTGCAGGGGTGTGTCAGAGCAGCTAGACACTGCTGTTGTATTTATCCTTGACTGCTGGCTAGTTGTTTAATAATGTCTATTTTAGTTTTAAAAAAATCTCCTATCCCAGGGCCAGCATTTGTTTTTTTGGTTTTTTTTTTTGAGACAGAGTCTCGCTTTGTTGCCCAAGCTAGAGTGAGTGCTGTGGTGTCAGCCTTGAGCCACTTCGCCCAGCCCCAGGGCCAGCATTTGACCTTCAAACCAATTGCCGGTTCAAGGATGCCCAGGACCTCCTCATGTGTCCCCTTCATTGTCACAATAAGAAACAGATCCAGAGGTTGAACAACTGGCTCTGGCAGAGGCTGGCTAGATGCTCATCAAAGCTGTTTGCTTATCCTGGACATTTAAAAAGTCCATTTCCCAGCCCCTTTGTACCTGGGCGGGGCTCTATGACTAGTGCGCTTCCTCTAGTCTACCAGGATGACACTACATGTTGAAGGTGGTGAAGCCACAATATGGAAGGAGCCAAGGTCTCTAAATGGCCAATATTTGACCATGATGCAAGTAAAAAAAGTAATCTTTGATTGTGATAAGCTACTGAGATTTTGTTTTGTTTCTTTACAGCAATTGGTGTTACTTATGCTAATACATTTGCACAGACAATACTCTAATAAGTGGTAAAGATATGACAGAAACCAGACTCCTATTTCCTTTGATGGTTAACAAATATAATTCCATTCATATATAACTTTCATAGTTATTATATTAATATACTAGTTTATACAATAATTTATAACAGGAGTATGCCTATGAATAAATGAAAAATGAATGAAAATAGTGATTTAATGAAAGATGGTGACTTACCTAGAGATTGAATGCCTTTTTCTTCAAGAAAGCTGTGTAAAGCATCTATATTAAGGTTTAATATAAATCCTAATTCTGGTGTGAGTTTCCAGAAGCCATCCTATGAAAGAAAGAAAACAAATTTAAGTCATGTTATTGAAGTTTCATCACAAAATAAGTTATGTTATGAATAAAATGTTTCCATTTTCCAATTCGGTTAACTATTTAAAAAATGTTTATTACTGTAAAATCAAAATTCTTCATAGACTAGTGACATAGTATTGCTTGGAATCTCATAAATACTATGGTCACTAAGTATCTGGTGGCATTTATAAAAACTCTGGAAAGAGTTTTATCTGTAGAGACTTTTAAAATGGTACTATATATTTTTTTCTTCTAGCAGTTGCATTGCACCAATGTTTCTCAAACTTTTAACTGGCATGATCCCTATTTTAAAAAAAACTTTTTGTATGATTGACATACAAAAAGCCATATATATTTAACGTATACAACTTGATGAGTTTGAAGAGACGTTCACACTCATAACATTATTAAGCCATTATCGCTATTGATGCCATAAACTTATCCATCACTTCCAAAAATTTCTTTTGTTTTGCTTTGTTTCCTCTTGTGGAAAAAGCACTTAACACAAGATCTACCTCTTAGCAAATTTGTCAGCACACGATATTGTTAGCCATAGGCCCTGTGTTGTGCAGTAAATCTCTAGCATGATTCCTTTCATGCTAGAAAAAATATACCCTCACATAGCCTGATATATGAAGATGACAATTTTTAAACTGCCTTTCCTGTGTCCCCCACCCCCTGCCTGCCCCGGCATGTAGTAGAATATGGTCAGCTTGCAAGTGGGGCTCCTGACCTTGCAGGAGACAGACCCCAGGCCCCGGGGAACTAACACAGGGAGCAAAAAGGAGGATTATACTCCTAGGCAAGGGCACAGGTGAAAGGATCCACAGCAATAATTTGAAAAATGACAGCAATGTTAATTAGTATGTGCCAACCCATATAGAACTGGGTGCTGTTCTTTTATCTTTTTAGCTGCTTCTTGTGGGGGTACTATTATTATACCCATACTGTAAATGAAGACACTGAGGCACACAAAGGTTAAGCAACATGTCAAAAGTCACACAGCTGGGGGGGGGGACAATATATGTAACCTCAATACTTGTACTCCCATAATACGCTAAAAAAAAAAAAGTCACATTTTAGTCTACTAAAAATAGAAAGAAATTAATTGTCTAACTAAGAATATATAGAAAAAATTAGCCGGGCATGGTGGCGCGTGCCTGTAGTCCCAGCTACTCGAGAGGCTGAGGCAGGAGGATTGCTTGAGCCCAGGAGTTGGAGGTTGCTGTGAGCTGTGCTGACGCCACAGCACTCTACCCGGGCAACACAGTGCAACTCGGTTTCCAAAAAAAAAGCAGTGGTTTGATGATAGCTCACAGCAAGCTCAAACTCCTGGGCTCAAGCAATCCTCCAGCCTCAGCGTCCTGAGTAGCTGGGACTACAGGTGTGAGCCACCATGCCCGACTACTGGTTTTTAGTTTTTGCCAAGATAGGGTCTTGCTATGTTGCCCAGGCTGGTCTCAGACGCCTGGACTCAAGTGATCCTCCCACCTTGGCCTCCCAGAGTGCTGGGATGACAGGCATGAGTCACCAAGCCCAGCCCACACTTAGTCTTATACTACATTAAGTCCCTTCCAGTCCTTAAGTCTTAGTACCAGTGCGGGATCTAAATTCAAGGGTGTTTATTAGTTTAACAAATAGAACGATAAGCTCTAACACAACATTACATGTTGAATAATATTTATAGTCCCACAACCTTATGTGGAAATATTTAAAGTATACTTATAGCACTTGTGCTTTACATTACAATGGGAAATTTATATAAATTGCAATTCATCAGTTCTAGAACCTAGGAAATTAAGGTCTTACCCCATGACCTGTTCAGGGATGCTAATTTTCAAGTGATGGACATTAGCATTCACTAGCATGAGGTTCTGGCTCAACAGGGAATGGATAAATGCCAGTGATCAGCAAGCATGCTGTTCCTGCAGTTGATTCCTTTGTTTGTTTTGTTTTGCAGCAAGAGTTTCTTGACGCAGGAAGCAGTGTGATGTGCGGGATGGTACAGCCCCTTACCATAAGTAAACAGTTTTATGACCAGCCACTTTGAGTTACATTGTCCTAAACTAGGAAGCTAACTAACCGTAGATTAAGGAAAAATAAGACAAATACCTCAGTTTGTAGACTGCAGAGTTCAGTCCATGGCAGGACCCTCCCCCAGCTTTGTTTGCTGACGGTTTCGCCCATATGTTCTCCTGCCCGAAGGCTCGCAAGGGAGTCACTTGTTCTCTTAAGGTACGACTCCCTTAGAAACTGCGCTGACGAGCCATCACATTGTGTCTCCCAAAGCCCTTCAGGACTTGAGTCATCCCAGTGGCTTTCGAGAGAATGTGACGACTCCCTTAGAAACTGCGCTGACGAGCCATCACATTGTGTCTCCCAAAGCCCTTCAGGACTTGAGTCATCCCAGTGGCTTTCGAGAGAATGTGACGGGGCAGTTCTAGCAGACTCAGGGGACAGACGCCCTGGGCCCCTGGGCGTAGTCTCTGATAAATCCACTGGCGGCTTGCACCTGGGGCTCAAAGAGACTGGGTAATTTTCCTCACGAAAAACAAAGAGGTCAGGGAATTTGTGGGAAGCACAAGCTTTGGCGGGAGCAGCAGCTGGAGGAGGAGGGAGAGAAAGGGCCTGCTGACGGGGCGAGTCCCTCTGGGGGAGCGTGCCAGCAGAAGGGCCGCTCCCACCGCCACAAAGTTCAACGCGGAAGTGGCCCGAAGAAGCACCGCCGGCGAGGGGCGCGGGAGGAAGGCTCTGGAAAGCCATTGCGGGCGGAGGAGCTGACTGAAAAAGGGCAGAGCCAGCGCCCGCGACGCCGCGGGTCTCAAGGCCGAGGCCGGGCTGAGACGGGCCAAATTGCCTGGGACGAGAAGGAGAACCGAACAGAGAGCCCTGAGGAGAGCCAAAGGCGAAGGCGGGAGCGGCGCGGGCGGCCCGGAGAGGCAGAGGCGCGGCGGCCGGGAGAGGCGGGCCCGAAGCGGCCTGGAGAGGCAGAGGCGCGGCGCCCGGGAGAGGCAGAGGCGCGGCGGCCGGGAGAGGCGGGCCCGAAGCGGCCCGGAGAGGCAGAGGCGCGGCGGCCGGGAGAGGCGGGCCCGAAGCGGCCTGGAGAGGCAGAGGCGCGGCGGCCGGGAGAGGCGGGCCCGAAGCGGCCTGGAGACTTGGGGCCGCGGAGACCCGGCGAAGCGGGCCCGCACTGACCGGGGGAGTTGGGCCCGCGGAGACCCGGCAAGACGGGCCCACGTTGAACGGGAGAGTTGGGGCCACGAAGACCCGGGGAGGCGGGCCCGCACCGACCGGAAGAGTTGGGCCAGCGGAGAACTGGCAAGACGGCCCCACGTTGAACGGGAGACTTGAGGCCACGAAGACCCGGGGAGGCGGGCCCGCGGAGACGGGAAAAGTTGGGCCCTTGTTGACCAGGAGAGTTGGGCCCGCGGAGACCGGGCGAGGCGGGCCCGCGGCGGCCAGGAGAGGTGAGCCGGCGTTGACCGAGAGAGGCGGGCCCGCGGCGGCCGCGCCAAGAGCACAGTCGGAAACAAGCATTTTTCTGCAAAAGATTCTGCCGGATAGTAGTTGCAATTCTCTTGGTTTACTTGAAAGAAGCCGTAAATCCAACGGCTTTCCCACACCTTTACTCTCCAAACTGGGCGTGGAGGCTGGAGCCGCCGGTTCCGGGCCTAGGCTGTCTCCCTCGGAGTCCTCCGACACTTTCTCCTTACGCAATTTTTTTCTTTTAGCCTTGCGTGTTGTGTATTCGGCGAAACCCGAGTCTTCGATCCGTTCGGAGGATGCTGGGAGAGACTGCGCAGAAGAGGAAATCATTAACGCGAGGGGACCACGGAGGAGAAGGGACAGTGAAGCGAACGTCGTGTCCCTAGCAGCTGTCTTCCCAGCAGTCACCGCCCGCCCCTCCCAGAACCCGCACCGCGGTCCCGTGAGCACCGGGCCGGCTCCGCAGACCTGGAAGCGGACAGAACACCAGCGATCAACGCGGTGCAAGAGCTTTCTCTATTTGTTCCTGGAATCGTGGAAGTTTAAACACACGAGGAGACCGAGGACCACCGAAGTGAGCTGCCCAAGATTTTGCAATGAGCAATATCATAGTATGTAAATGAGCACTACACCAAGCTAGTAATTTAAGTTATTCCAGTCTCATATATTGCCTTCCAGCAATGTGAAAAAAAAAATAAATAAATAAAATTGAAAAAAAATTTGCAAAAGTTGTAAAGTAACTAAATGAATGTATCTTTTCACCAGAATATGAACAATATGTAAAATAAAAGGGAAGGAGGAATGCTATGTTACTACTACATTCTCCCTTTTTAAAAAACACACATAATGAATGATATGTTATTCTCACCGCTCTCCACCTTGCTTACTACACCTGGGGAGTCTTCGATCCCAGACATGCACAGCTGTCTCACCCTTGCGAGCAGCTGCACAGGTGCGGCCAGACTGCCCCGTACAGAGGCCCATCCGACTTAACTGCCCCATTAGCTTGGTGACAGTGTCTGTTTCAGACACCCGGGGCTGATACCAACAGCTAACACATACCCAGTACCTGCCATGAGCCAGACAAATTCTAATGGTCTTAGGTCTATCAATTCCTTCACTCTTCACAGCCACCGGTTGTGTTACTCTCTCCACTTTAGGGTGGCTGGACCAAGAGCACTGGGAAGTTCAGGCCACAGGGAGTGCCACCATGGGATTCAGACCCAATCAGTCCTGCCACAAAGCGACTGTGTGTCTTCACCACTATGTTTACTGATTTTCAATTATCTACCTTTTTTGATCTTTGCTAACCTGATAAAAAATGGAATCTGATGGCTGTTTTAATTTCTCTTAGCAAAAATGAGGTTGAACATCTTTTCATATGTTTGAGAGCCATATTATTTCCTTATTTATGATCAAACACTTGGCCTGTTTATCTATTGGATTACTGGTCTTTTTCTTAATAATTCATGGGAGTTCTTTATGCATTAAGAAACTTAATTTGTTTCTGTTGCAATATTTTTTTGCCAGTTCATCATTGTCTTTGGATTTTATTTCTCATATATCTAAACCTCTTTCAACTTTTGGAAACACCATTCAAAGACTTCCTGGATGATAGTTTTTCAACATAGTTTGGTTCATTTGTGCCTTGGCTCACTGTATTCTGTGGGGACCACAACTTCCCTTCCATCCGTGGAAGGATGTGACCTGTGTGTGCGCCCAGGCAGGCGTGGAAGCACCGTGTTCTGGAATTATTATCTTCCCCCCTTTCTTTAAAGACAGCTATCAAATAAAAATACTGCACGAAGGGTTGAGAAAACATTTTCTGTCTCTCTTCTCTCTCTCGCTCTCTCATTATTTACCATCCCAAAACACATCAAACATGATTTTATGAGCAAACCAAATGATGTCTCATGTACTTTTTTATATTCTTCACTAACAAAGTCACTCTTTTTTTTTTTTGAGACAGAGTCTCGCTTTGTTGCTCAGGCTAGAGTGAGTGCCATGGCATCAGCCTAGCTCACAGCAACCTCAAACTCCTGGGCTCAAGCAATCCTGCTGCCTCAGCCTCCCGAGTAGCTGCGACTACAGGCATGTGCCACCATGCCCAGCTAATTTTTTCTATATATTAGTTGGCCAATTAATTTCTTTCTATTTTTAGTAGAGACGGGGTCTTGCTCTTCT
>VSMD01083549.1:0-17533 GCA_008750895.1 Mirza zaza | reverse complement strand
GGGAGGGAAGCTGGGGATTCTCGGGCACTGGAGACTGCCTCTTCACGGGAGGACGGGAAGGCAGGGACAGGGAGACTCCGGGAACACCAGCAATCCAGGCTTATCTGATGTGAGAGTAGGAAGGAACTGGAAATCCTGGTGTTGAGAAACATTTTCTTGGAGGATTCTTGCTTTTTTCTGTCTCTCAGACACGTTCTGGAAAGCCTAACAGCCAGCGAGAGACCGGGCGGCTCCCCTCGTGGGAGCTGGAGGGCCGGCCCGCGGGCTGTGGCCGTCGTGGGCTTGCTCAGGACCCCAGGGCGCAATGGGAGCTCATTTCCAGGTGAGGAAAGGGTGCCCATGTTCTTATATAAAGTCATCAATCTATTAAATAAAAATACAGCCCCAAATCCAATTTGATGGGTTAGGACTTTCAGGGGACGTCAGATGTGGATCTTGTACTCGGGACCTCTTTACCTGGCGGGGCAGAAGGCTGCATGCGAAGCCTCCTGTGTGTGAGCCACGCGGTGCCAGCACACGTGACAAGCGGATGGCCTGCTCCGGAGCCCACACCGGAGAGTTTGCATTCACCTGTGGAGATGCTCAAGGGGACCCTGAAACAAGGTCTCATGTCATGGGCGGCGCTGTGGTTCGTGGGGGTATGAGTGTCAGGTGGGGGAGGGTCTAGCAGAAGAATGGAGAGACAAACACCGAAAGCGTGCACAGGTTGCAGGCAGTAGGCAGCCGGAACTTACATTTTGTATAAAGGACTTCTTGGAGGGGGCCTTGGAACAGGCTCGGATAATGTAAAATCTTAAACATCGGCTTAAGCAAGGTGTCTTTTATTTGGTGGGTGATTTACTGTTTTGAGATGGGGAGCGACCAAAGAATCAGAGCTGAGCAGTAGGGAAATTAGTCTGGCAGAGGTTTTCAGAATGGCTGGTTGTAGGTGCAAACTTCAACAAATTAGACAGCGACAGAATGGAAAGAAAAAGACGTGTGTGTGAGACCGATGACCACGGCTACATTCGCAGCGCCGTCGATGTGGCGCAGCCGGGACCCGAAGAGCTGGCACGTGTGGAAAAGCTCTGTCGACTTTTAGTGCTAATTGGAGGACAGGCACAAAGGGTCATTAAGGGGAAGAGAGTTATGAGTTAAAAATTTGGAGCTCTGTTCCAACTTTGATGCCCTGATTAACTGACTATGGGCCACAATTTCCTCGTATAATTTAGAGTTAAGATCGTGTCTTAGGAAGAATCAAGATGACGACACAGGTGTAACCTCAGTTTCCCGGAGGTCACGAGGCTGGTGCAGACACGGTCCGAGTGGCCGTAACTCCAACACTCTGGAGGTTTAGTCCCCACCCGCAGGGCTGTGTGGCCTCAGCTCCTTCCAAAGTCTACGCCTACTGTTTACGGCACCGTCGAGGCAGGGTTGCTTACAGTTCGGCGAACCATGCTCAGGCTAAACGCTGGGCGTGCCAGGCTTGTAGCTGGCTACAGAGCTCAGCGTGTCTAGCGGTGGCTCACGTGGGAGCGTAGAAGGCAGAGCGGACTTTCCAGCAGACCACGTCATGCGCTCCTGCAAACCCTGCACTGGCTCACCACGCCTTGTAGATAAAGGCCAAGTTCACGAGCGTGAGTTTAAGCCCTGCTTAGCGAGGCCCCCGCCGACCCTCTCATTCTCATCTCGCTCCACACGCCTCTCTCACGCGCACCTTGCCTTCCTGCTGGAAGTGCTAACACGTGGTCCTCTCTTCCCAGGGCCTCTGTCTCCACTGCTCACCTGTTAACTTCAGTCACACTGCTCGGGATTGTAGCCGCCAGCCGCACGTGGCTATTAAGCATTTAAAATGCGATTAGTACAAACTGTAAAATGTACTCTGGATTTCAAAGATGTAGCAGAGAAAAAAGATAAAAAATATCTCAATAATTCAAAAATATTGATTATATGCTGAAATGATAATATTTTGGATCTAAGGGATTAAATACAATATGTTATTAAAATTAATTTTACTTTTTTTCAGTAAAACAACTCTAGGAAATGCTTATTATTTTAAAAAAGTCATAAAATCTCACCACTCAACATTCTTATCCTGGGTTTGTTTCCTTTTATCCTGTTAAAATTTTTTTTGGAATGTAATATAGTTTATTTTTATTCTTTTTTTTCTGTTTTATTTTTTAATTGACAAATAAAAATTATATACATTTATGGTGTACAACATGTTTTGATATATGTAGACATTGTGGAATGGCTAAATCAAGTTAATTATTACCTCACATCCTTACCATTTTTTGTGATGAGAAAACTTTAAAAATCTACTTAGGATTGTGAAGGATACAATACATTGCAATGAGCTATAGTCACCATGATATACAATGGATCTTTCAAACTTATTCCCCTGTCTAATGGAAATTTTGTACCCTTTGATCAACATCTCCTCAATCCCCTCTCCATCTTCCAGTCTAATTTTACTTTTAAAAAAATACTTCATAATGTAGCTGATAGAAAACCGCAAATGATGTGCGTGCTCACGTTATAGTTCTCTAGGACAGCTCTGTTCGGTTCCGTGCTGTCTTCACTTGGCCAAGGGTATCTTCACGACCTCGCCTGACTGCATACATTCGTCCTGTTCTGTGTCCCCACAGCCTCTGTGCCGCGGCACCCCCCACGCTCCTCCGTGTGATATTCGGTTCATGTCTGCGTTCTCCCCCGTGAGTGTGGGGAGCAACCTCATTCATCGTTGCCTCTCCAGCACTTAATGTACTTCTCCCTCCTCTGAGCAGCTATCTGTATATTTGAATACATAAATGAGTGGCGTTTATATGGAAGGACGTTTGCGACTGGCCGTTGATGCAGAGCTAGGGATGAGGTCTGACAAAAAAGAATATATGGGGATTTAGAAGTTCTCATTTGGCTACAGAGTGTGGTCCAATGTGAAAGATAAAGCTTAACAGAAATAAAAGCATAGTCCGGCTCACAGATTCAAAAACTCAATTGTATCAGTGAAAGACGGGGAAGCATTTGCGAGTCTGCGGGTCCTGGGCTTTTAATCAACTACAAACTCAGTGTCAGCCGTCACGGCTAGGCCGCCGTCACACGTGACGATGCATATTCTATCGTCCCCATGGAAGTACGAGTCTGCCCAGTGAACTATACGTTTGTTAGAAGCAATCTGGTGTGTTGCATATCATTCTAAGTGACCTTCCAAAGGAATTGAACCAGCAGGGAAAGAAGACTTAAAACCTCTATATTTATCAAAGTTGAATGAAATGAGAATGTTTTACCTGAAGAACTTAGAGAACAGGACATCAGTGTTCAAATATTAGAAGATGTAATACCGAAGAGAGACACAGACGCTTTGTGTTGCTCCAGGTTGTAGAACCAGGGTCTGTGAGCAGCAGTGGCACAGTCCAGATTTCCAGCTTAATATAAAGAACTTGGGAGTAGAATTTTCCAGGGAGTCAGTGTTTTATTTTACATCACAACATAATTGATTTCTTGTTATTCACTGGTGTCTAAGGGACGGGGTGTGGAGGGTTTGTCGGGTCTACCTAAAGAGCTCTGTGGGGCCCAGTGTGCAGTACAAGTGCAGGGTCCCCGGCAGGGGCAGGATCTGTCACCACAGCCTCAATGCCCTGTGCTGGGCAGCTCTCAAGGAGTCTCGATCTCTGTGCCGGGAAATGTGCTGCACCTGGATTGAGGGTGGGTGAGAGGCCGCCATGGGCCACCAGGGTCGGGAGCTGCTGCCACTGTGCCCTTTGCCAGAAACGGAGGGCGTGCACGAGCCTGGCCCCTCTCCCCTGGGGACAGAGGGCCATAGCAGAAGGCAGAGGCCTCCCTCTGAAGACATGGCCCACTGGCCACTTGGACAGCAGCCGCCATCGGTGGATGGAAGATGGGGGGGCAGGGCCTGGGGCCAGGAGGGGAGATGGGGCAACCACAAACCCATCCCAGGGAGGCTGGGGGTGGGGGGCGACACCAAATGTATAAGTAGAAGCTCTAAGTTGCCAGGGCTTGTCCTCTGGCTCCGTCAAACTTCACTTGGAAAATATCAATTGAAAGGTAAAATTTTTAGGGATGTTGAGACAGCCACTGCAGAGCCTTAAACCTCCAGGTGGTCCTTCTGAGCACAGGGCCCTGAGTGACGGCATGACTTTGAGCCTACAGGTTTGGGGCATGAAAACCTTCTGGGAGAACAAAGAAAACGGCTTATTCTCTGGTCATTGGCCAGTCTGGTTTGGGGCGGAACACAGAGTTCAGGGAGTAAAGGTGACAATGAGAAGACCATGCCAGCTGTAGCAGAGAAGAGATTTCTGCTAGAACAGGCGACCAGACACTGGGAGCAGGCTGGAGGCCCTGCTGTGTGAGTGATGAGGGCCGGTCGCCAGGACACGCGGGGCTGTGAGCGAGGGAGCGGCCGAGCCCTGCGCTGGAGTGAGCGCAGGAGATGTCACCTGGCCCGGCTCTCAGATGCGTCTCTGGTGTCAGTGACAGACCCGCTCACACTCATGAGATTTGCTCCATCCCTGCCAGCACGTGGGCGAACATTTTCTTTACGCCCAAACCAAGGCCGTTGTGCTCCGGCCGCATCTGATCCTCTAACTTCTCTGTGGTCTCAGGCATTTGCCCTGTGATCACTGAAGGATGGCTGCATGCTCATTCTCCTGGGAGCATGAGAAAAATCACACTTGAGATTCCATTGTTTGAATTTAAGTTATAATGATTTGAAGCATAAATGTCTTAGAAAGCAGCCAACACTATCTGTGGGCGTTGTCACATTGAGAAAACAGCTCTCTCTAAACTTCTGTTCTCAGATCATTATACACAGTTATTTGTTTCTATTTATTATTAACATATTTCCCTGCTATCTCATATGGAATAGCTTTTGAAGATTCCTGTGAGCCACAGCTGGAAAATTCCTTCTTTGAAGTGCCCCATTTATTCATCTTTTGTCAGTGGCAGGCTTTTTATGCTCAGACATTTTATACTTTTCACAGTCATTTCAAAATCTATTTCATTTGACGTGGAGTCAATTTGTCATTCTGCACACATTCCCATGTCTCTTTCCCCCATTTCTCTCACTTTGGCATTCTGCTAAGTTCTCAGCGGACTTTTCTTTTTTTCCTTGGTGAGCTGTACTGTGGCACCTAGAAACACACTGCAAGTCCCGGCTCCAAGATGCTCATACCTGCCATTTCCCCGTGGACTCCAACCAGGCCCCGAGTGTGTCGGAAGTTGGGGACAGGAATGCAGGAATTTGTCTAATAATAAGACTGCTCACAGATGTAACTCCGGAAGTGGTGCTCGTTGGAAGACGTCAGTCTGACTTCATGTGCAGTCAAGGAGCGGCCGTGTTTGGTCAGCCTGGCTGCTGCATGTGGTTCTCCCAGGAGAACAAACGGACCAGTCCCGCACAGGGGTGGGATTTGCATCAGATTATCTAGGTGTGGAATGAACCAAGATGACAAGCCCATGGTTCTGAGACTATTTCAATTTCAGCAAAGAGTATCTTCTAGAAACGGCAACACAAAAGGGCCTTTTTTCTAAACTCATTCTAGCTGAGTATTACCATTTTCATCTGACTTAATGCGGAGAAAAGGCAATTTGACGAAGTAGAAACTCAGAGCATTACTATCTTGGTATTGTCCTTTTATTTGGTCTGATAGCAGACATAGTTCAAACTCAGCAAAATCTGCCTACTTGACTCACAGCTACTAACAGACAAACCACACCTAAGTTTGCATAAATCTTAGATGACGGCCACCTCATTGTGCTCAGTGTACATCAGAACTCCTTCGGGATGTTTCTTTTCATTTTGGAAAACTTCTTATAAAAGCCTCTTATAACAAGTTTTTATTAATGTCATGATATATGGTCAACTTCTATAACTGTGTTGTAGGTGTTTGAACATGCAATCTAATTATTTATAATATGTAAATTTCAACATATTTAAAAACATTATTCCTTAAATTATTAGTATGCCTTACTGTGCTTATTTATTTTTGTCTAATTGATCTCTTAAAGTCTAAAAAGACATAAAAAGCCTCATTAAGATTGTGGTTTTGTTCATTTCTCTGTGTTTGCTTTATATTGATAGTGCTTACCTGTAATTTTGCATCTAAATATTGATGATCATATCTTCAGTATGGGTTATATTTTGATTTATTTGTAAAATCTACCTCTTTCAAGCACTTATTACTATTATTAACATTCACCTCAATTTTCTATTTTGGCTACATCAAAAGCAGCTCCCGTGCCTGATGTATAGTGAAGTTGCTTCCTGGTTGGAACAGACATTGGGAGGATATCACTCCAGTGTGGCTCTTTCATGTCACCTCTGATTTATTGGAAAGACTCTCACTCGGTGGCTCTTGAATTGCATTTGAACATCTTTTGCTCAACCCAGCTCCCCGATCTCAAATGTAGTAGAAGCTCCTCTGGCGTTACCTAGCTTGCCAGACACAGTTTTTAGTGTTATGATTTTTTGTGGTTTATTATAAAAGAAAATATATGTATTCAAATAATATAAAGTTTGGCTGTAGGTTTCAGGAATGAGAATAATCATACCAGGTAGCAGGAGGCTATGGAGACAGCAGTTAGACTTAAATGTAGGGATTAAAACTCCCCTGGAACTCAGTGGAAAAGTACCCTTTTATCTTAAGAACCAGGAAAGTAATACATTTAGTCTGTTAGTGGGACATGTTGGAATTTAAAAGCTAGCTATGTGGGTCAAACTTCCTCTACTAGTACCCTGTGATTATGAAATTCCAAATTTCTAATTCCTATGAAGGTGAAACCCTGTGACCCCCACCATAACTAACAATGGTTTTGCTCTTAAGACCTAGGTCACAGTATTTGGGAAGAAAATGAAGGGGTCAGGTGGTTTCCCTGGAGTTAGCATCAGAGTGGTAGAGGACGCTCAAGTCACATGAGTGGCAGCATTTTAATCATCTGCAACAGCACATAAATAATTCTGACCTCCATTAATTGCTTTGCCTTAGACAGAAACACCTAAAAAAATTCACTCACTCTTAAAAATATTGTAAGCCTCTCTTTAGGCCTGCTACTCCCCATAAATACTCTCATTTCTCTTTTCTAACCAAGAACTTTTCAAAAGTAACATATCTATCATAAGAACATCTGAGAGTAGAAAGTCAATGCCTCTGTCAAAGTGGAATCAACCAAAATTGGGAAGAAATGAAGCATGAGTTAGTCTCATTTCAGATATGGTCAGATCCAGACACAATCTAAAAGTTGGAATTTAAAATATGTGGGAAATTCCTCATTTTTTTAATTTTTATTTTTTATTTTAGCCTATTATGGGGGTACAAATATTTAGGTTACATGTATTGCCTTTGCCCTGCTGCCAAGTCAGAGCTTCAAGCATGTCCATGCCCCAGACGGTGCGCACCGTTCCTCTCATCATCATTTGCACACACAGATCGGAGGTCTGGCTCGTGCGTGCGGCACCCATACCATCCACAGCAGAGGAAATCCCAGCTCTTTCCAGCTCTTGGGGAAGAAAGTCATCATCTTGACACACTATTTGTTATTGTGAAAAGTCTTCGTATGACCATCTGTTTCTTATAAATGTGTTTATTTGCTCACCCTTGAGGAGCAAGGTCTTGGCTAAGGAGTCCCCAGCTGAGTAAGGAAAACCGTGATTGCCATCAGAATCTTCAAGGGCTGCTGATGAAAGTCATGCTGTTCAGTTTCTTCACTGTATAAATCAAGACACATAGGCCTTCCTAAATGTTTCTTCAATGACTCATGTCTGTGTAGTCAATGTCTTCAATTTTTTTTCAACCTCACAAAGATCCAAAGGTGAAAACATAAATGTTTTTTAGTATAGTGTGTTTCTACACGTTATCAAAATAACTGGTTTAAAAGTGAAAATTTATAAACATTTAGCAAAGACTGGGATACAAGGGAATGGTACTCTCAAACATGAGCCATGAATTGGTTTGGCATTTTTGGAAGTCAATCTAGTGATATCTGTCTACCTGGGAAAAAACCACATCTTCTGACCCAGCAATCTACCTATGCAAATTTAGTCCACAGAAATAGGAAACACAAGATTAGATCAATGTTTACGGAGCACCTGTCATATGCCAGATCTGTGTTGGGGCTTTCACATGTATCTCAGTCAATACATCTAGTGCCGTCAGAGGTGTCTTAATTGATTTTGTGGTTCTTTGTGGGAAAAGTTTTAAGTGATTGCAAAGAAAAAGATTTGGAACATATAATACCTTGAAATTCTAAAATTGGCTTCTATGAATTTCATAAGATGGAGCTTATAAAAAATGGACAGGAAGAAGGTAAAAAGAAGAAATTTTCAAAGAAAATTGTAAGCTCAGAAACCAGGGTCAGTTTTCCCTAGAGACTCTTTGAAAAAAATAACATAGATTTAATAGAATCTACTCTGAACAGGGATGTTTGTGACATATTGCCAAATGTCATTTCACTGGAAGATTTTCTATGTTGTTTATTTCCTTTTTTCCCCTTGTACCACTGTATGCCCACCTCAAAGCAAGGTTCTTTCCCTTAAAAAATTAAAAAAAATGCTTTGCTAATCTATGATAACACAGTTTGCTTTCACATGGGGACATTAATAAATAATCTACTTTAGGTCATAAGCACCCTTGTTTGTCCCTAGCACTGAGTGTCCATAACTCCGGCTTTGCATGAACTGCCACGCAGGCTTGTTTTTCCAGAGCACTGGATCTACTGTCCCCAGCGACGACAGAACATCACTGGGTGCTAGAATCTGGTGAAAAGAATCTAAACCTGAGACTCAGGACGCCCAACTTCTCATCTTGCCTTGGCTAGGGACTCCCTGCAGTGCTGATCCCTTTTGTTTGATTTCTTCTCTCCACAGTGAGGGTCACTGGGTCCACCCCCCCCCAGGTGGCCTAGGTATCCCAAATCTTAGTTGTTTGGATATTCTCAATCTTCAGTTTTCTTTTGCCATCCTTTCCTTTAACATTTAAATATAAACGGCTTGGGATATATCAGTGTTTCCCCCCACATCTCCAGAGTTAGGCAGATGAGTGGGTGTCATGTTTTTAATTCACCTGTGAGTTCCTGCCCGTCTGAACGCCCCGGCGCCCTGCTTGAATCGCAGCGCCAGCTGCGGCCGCACTTCTGCAGGTGCTGCCCGGTGTGGGGACCTCCCTTCCTCCCCTGCCCGCCCGCCCGAGCCCGCTCGCGCTGGACTGCCGTGCGCGTGTGGGAGAATTTCAGTGACATTTAGAGTGTAGGCGGGAAGGATTGGTTATATTACAGAGAAGAAAACAATTTCCAGTTGAATGCCAAACTATAGTTTTATGAATGGATTTTTTAAATTTTTAATTTTTTTCTTTCTTTTTTATTTTATAGCAGGTGAAAGCGCAGCTATAGATGAACGTATTAACTACTTCCTAAAACAGGGCACTCCTATAGGTCGTGTCCCTCTGTAGAACCTTCTGCTATGATCTCTCTATGCCACCATTCTCAGTCTTTAGAATCACCTAAAGAGATTTCAAAAATCCCAGTGTGCAAGCTTTAAACAACCAATGAAATCAGAATCCTTTGGATTATCATCATTTTTAAGGCTACCCAGTTGATTCTAGTGTTCAGCCAAGTTTAAGAACTGTTGCTTCAGACATTTGTGATATCTCCTTCTTAACTTTGCTCAGGCTTCAGACATTTGTGATATCTCCTTCTTAACTTTGCTCAGACTTCTCTCCAGGAGCTCCCAAGACAACCGCAAGTTTGTGTCATTTTATTAGGAAGCAGCTCAGACCTTTCACATAAGCCTGTATGTCCACCTGTACTTTTGGTCTCATACTAACGCTTTCAGGCTGTGCCCATGGATCTTCCTTTTTCCCCCCAGGAATGGACGATAGGGGTTGGGCATGTAAAAATAGACTGAAACAAAAGAACTATTTGCCCCGAAAATGAATTATGTCACTGGCCAAGAAAATAGACACAGTCAGTTTTTGTTCAAATAGCATTTTTTTTCTTGAGAGTACACATGGAAATAGTTCTTTGAGCCTCCTAAAAATAAAGGGCTTTGCGTATCTAAAAGCTCTTTCTGTTTGTACAGTGCCCACCTCTGCCTCCTTGGGAGAGGAATTTCCTTCTTTCTGCAGTGTGATCTCAAAGAGAGCTGTCCTCACCCCAAACACACGAAACCAGACCCTCCAAAGTGAGACCCAGGGCATTCCTGTGTCGGTGCCTGGGGCTGGATAAAATGAACTGTTAAATCTTTTTGATCTTTAACTCCTGAGAGTCTCATTCCTCCGCATGTGGGTTGGGGGAGAAGGGGAGTGAGCTGACCCACAGGTGTGAACTGAACCTGAGTAACCCCTCCTCTTGACATGTGTTTTCTTTGCATTGGTGTTATTTGGCATCTTAATGGACACTTTTATTGAGGATTGGACAAGAACATATGCCGATGAGAAAGTACATGTTTCTACAGCTTCGTCTATCCAAGCTGCTCCAGCACCCAAGATTTGGCTTTCTCAAAACAAACAGTATTTTCAGCCTTTATATCCAGGTGCTTTGGAGATCTCATAAAGATACCAGCCAGTGCCTGTGGTTGTGTTTTTGGAAGCCTAATTACTAAAAGAGCCCGGAGCTGTCCGAGACACAGGATTTCTTCAGTCAATGGGACACCTTGTTCCTTCTGCACTGGCGATATAGGTGGTCTTCTGAAGTCTTAGAAGGAAATGGTAGTTTCTTTTTTTATAAACCACCACTTCTCGGCTAGAGAGTTGCAAAACACTGTTGTCTTATGATAATCAGCTAGTGGATGTATGTGTCCATAATAAATGTTTTAGTGACAATATGTGTGAATCATTTATTTTTTCATATATTTGAGTAGATTCAAGGTTATTACTTAAAAAAAACTCTCATATATATACCGATATGCTTCCTCCAACCTGAGAGAAAAGCATGGAGTTACAGTGAGATCTTGGGAGTCCTACACGGCACAGAGTGTGCACGCGGTTATGGGCCGCACATGCCATTCATCATGTGTGTGGGGAGAAAGGCTGAGAACGGTTGGGATAGTTGATGGGGTAATAGGCAGTTAAGTTCAAGAAGACTTCAGTGAAAATCACATGAATGATCACTTTCTTTCTACACAGGCTGTTTCTTTGCTTGGGTTAGGATTTCTACACCTAGGAAATTATATTCTTTGTCTTCTCCATTTAATAGTACTTTTTCCAGTGTTCTTTGATACTTCTATGTACTTTACGTGGGGCTTGGGCATGACTCTAAAAAAAAAATCACCAATCAGATTTTCACTGAGTTTAATTTATTGCCAGGTTAATCTTTTCCAGTCTGAACTGAAGATTTTCTTACCCAGACAATAGGAAAGAGTTTTGCACAATTGGCACTAAATATTTATTTATTTTTCCCCTTAATCAGAATTGGAAATGTTATCTGATGTTTGACATTTACCTTGGAAATTTACATTAATCTTATCTGAAGTGCTCAGGCTAAGATCACAAAGTGTTCAATGGACATTTCATTTGTAAGCGACAGGGCACTAGCTTTCTCTGGTAACTTGTGACATCACATACAGGTACTTAATAAATTTGTCGTAATTTGTGGCTGAACTGTTTTTCCAAGTTCAGTTAAAATACATGGCTAAGAAACCTTTGATTCAAAGAAAGACTCTAATATTTTTCATAAATGGGTTTGATTATACTGGAACTAAACAATACTCCTAGTCCTTAGAAAATGAGAGAGTTTTGGTTTCATTCTTTCGCTCAACAAATATTGATTGATGCCTACTATGTGTTAGGTTTTTTTTTAATTTGGATCCTGTGGTTTAAAAAATTTTTAATTTTACAATATTACGGGGGTACAAATGTTTTGGTTACATGGGTTGATTTTGTACTGCTTAAGTCAAAGTTACAAGTGTGCCCATCACTTAGATAGTGTGCAATGTACCCATTAGGTGTGGTTCCACCCATCCCCTTTCTCCCCTTCCTCCTGGATGACTTCCGTTGAGTTTCACTTCCATCTGTGCACACGAGTGCTGATCGGTTAGTTCCAATTTAATAGTGAGTACTTGTAGTGCCTGTTTGTCCATTCGTGGGATACTTCACTTAGGAGGATGGTCTCGAGTTCCACCCAGAGTGCTGTGAAAAGTACTAATTCATTTCTTATGGCTGATTAGTACTCCATGGTGTACATATGCATATACCACATTTTATTAATCCACTCATGAACTGATTGGCACTTGGGTTGATTCCACATCTTTACGACTGTGAATCCTGCTGCTATAGACATTGGAGTACAAGTGTCTTTTTGATAAAATGACTTTTTTCCTTTGGGTAAATACCCAGTAGTGGGATTGCTAGATCCAATGGCGGGTCTACTTTCAGTTCTTTGAGGTATCTCCATACCATTTTCCATAGAGTTTGCACTAATTTTCAGTCCCACCAACAGTATATAAGTGTTCCTTTCTCTCCACATGTATGCCAGCATCTCTCGTTTGGGGACTTTTTGATAAAAACCACTCTCACTGGGGTTAGATGATGTCTCATTGTGGTTTTGATTTGCATTTCTCTGTGACGTTGAACATTTTTTCATATGTTTCTTGGCCAGTAGTCTATTTTCTTTTGAAAAGCTTCTGTTAATATTTACTGAGGGAAGAAATGAATGAAATAATCTGTGGCATACAACATACAAAATGTGGCATGAGATTACTGTTTCCTATAATTGCCGTGAATTTCTTTGTTTCCTTATTGGCCCTGCAGCCCCCATAATAAGTCTCCTTGCATTTCTCCTACTGAGAGAAGATATTAGGACTGTCTGGATAAACTGCTAAGCTAAATGGCAAGAACAAGTCTCTGCATTTGAGGTGAGAAAGTAAGTGGTCCCCAGCTCCAGGCCCTGAGTGGGCCCAAGGTCAAGCCGGCCGACTGTGGGCACCAGCTCCTACACGCGAGAGCGGCGGCCGCCCGCACAGCAGCGGTTCTTTCGGCCCGCGCTCTTGCCCTCCTGCACTGCGGGGGACCCCAGCCCGCAGCGCTCCTCAGCTGTGACACGACCAAGCCTCACCTCTGTTGCTTTCAGCACGTTGCACTTCTCCAGACTTGTGCCAATCCCCCTAAGTCCTTCTTTGTCTCCTGCATTGATTTCTTTTTCTCTCCGCTTCTTTCCTGGACAGTCCCCTGGAGTTTCACCGTCAGCTTTCTGCCTATTGCTCCATGTCTTTTTCTCAGAAAGCTCATGGTTTTTTTCCTCATCTCTGTTCCTTATCTCGGTGTGTAAGAGTCCAAACTCAGTACCGAGAGCTTAATGTCCTTAGACGTCAGCCTTCCTGCTCCAGGCAGGCACTTCCACCTGGAAGACCCACCATGGCTTTCAAGTCAACTTGGCATGAACGGAGGCCACTGCGGCCACCGGAGACCTGCGACTGAGGGCGTTACCGAGGCTCTGCCAAAGAAGGACAGCCCCTGGGGACGTGACTTCACTGCATGGCGAGAGCCGGTGACGTGGTTCGAGTGCATCGGGCGCGCCTGCCTCTGGTGCCTGGGAGAGAGCGGCGGGTGTCAAGTGTAAGCGAACAGGGCAAGCTGACGCCACGTCTTCCTCTTGCTCCTCTGAGCAGCCACCTTCAAGGACGTGGGGGTCTGCTGGCTCCCTGTGCTGTGGAGCCGCGCAGGCCACCAGGCCCGGCGTCGGAGAGGCTGAAGGACATGTGGCGGGAGCTGGCATGGCTGCCGCCAGCGCCTAAAGCAGCCCTCCCAGACTCGCTGCGGCTTCTCCACCCTGCAGGCCACACGGGACCCCTCGTGGCCAACTCCAGCCCAGAGCCACGCAGGGCAGAGCATCTGGGCCATGGCTGCAGCTCAGCCACACCGACGCAGTGCACAGTGACCCCACGTGTGGCCACACGCCATCCACATCACCCTTCAACTTCCGAGCTGATTTCGGGGAATGTTTTTATTTAACCACAATGCTATTTAAAAAAACTTGCGACAATTTGGCACTGCCCGGAGTGGTGCTTTTTTATTTTTTAACTGTGTTTTTTGTGGAGGGATTTTAGGTGTTTGGGAGAGGTGCCCCGGGGCTGTGAGCGGAGAGAGGCCCGGCCCTCCCCCTGCCTCCACCACCACAGCTTTGCCTTCCTCGAGTCGTGTTCGGCTTCCCAGAGAGAGCCCACCTGTAGACAGCCTACCTGTTGAAAGAGGAGGACATGAGGGAGGGGAGAGAAAAGAAGGAAGAAAGGAAAGAAGGGAGGAAGGGAAGAAAAGAGGGAATAGGGGAGGGGGAAGGATGGGAGGAAAGGAGAAAGGAAACCAGTACCCCAGAGGATCAAGTCTTAATCCTCCCACCTCAATCCTCCACATTTACCCAAGTTTGTGTCCTGTTTCTAAGTCCAGTGGGAACATCTTCAGCCTGACTAGGTCTCTCACTCATTTCTGCACAGACTTTGTTCACTACCAACATTGTGCTTTGACTCACGGTCTAGAATGCCTCATCTTCTCGGCTTTTCCTAAGACAACTGCAGACCAATGTTGTCTCTGGGTCAAGGTGGAGATGTCCAGTCTTGTTCCCTAGAAAAGAGGCGAGAATGACAGTGGGGTGACATTTCATTTAAGCATACACATACACAAACACAGACATACATACACATGTGCATAGATCTATGCAGTAATTTTATATTAAAACCTTTATGTATATGACTTTGTATGTATACATGTATATGTAAATAATTTTATCACATTGGAGTAGGTAAAGATAGAAAGCTATCGGAAACAATTTAGAGGAAGGGAAGAGAAATGTTAGTAGTGTTTGTTAAGCACCTCCTATGCACTAGGTCTCACGATCACCTCATCTAATTTTGAGAGCAGCCATGAAAAGTAGGAGTCACGAGCTGCCCATAACCAGTTTATTGAGGAGTTGAACTCTCTGTGGGACAAACATGAAATGGCTTTATTTTCCTGACTGCCTTGGCAGCCAACCACACTCTCTATTCTGGGCAGTGAGATGTTTAATGACATCTCAAGAGTGATCCTCTGACTTTTCAGTCTCTTTTGGTTTTTTGAAGTGTCTCATTTGGGTTCTTAAGAATCAGCCCTGTTTATGGAAAACCTTGCATCTAATTCCTAATAACCTCTGTCTCTTCTCACCTGCCCGGGTGGGCCGGGCCTGTGGCTGTGCCGGCTGGGGTGCAGGAGGGCTGGGCTGGGTGGTCTTGGCTGACGCGGCTCCTCCTCCCTCCCTGTTCCTGCCCTCCTTCTTCCTCACTAGCTTGGCTTGAAGCGGAGCATAAAGACAGAGCTTTTTTTTTTTACCGAATCTTCCTGATGAGGTCACAGTTCTTGTCTTAGAGAATTACATGTGCTGTTTTGACTCATTTCTTTGGACTCTACGTTTACGAGTGGTGGTTCCAACATGCCTGCTTGACGAGGAAGTCATCCCAGGCAACCCTCTGCGGTATTCATGGCCCCTTGTGACATCTGTCCCCAGTGCTCTGGTGTGTGTGCCTTTTTGTTCTCAGGTGAGGCTGTCACTGGTGAGATGGCTACTGACAACTTCATCTATCCTCCGTAGGTATTCCTCTTGGACACCTCACTGGATCTGCGCACGAGAGGGGAGTGCTGTAGACTGAGCGTGAGTGCCCACCCCACTTCACGTGTTGAAACTAATCACCGCAGTGATGGTGTTCGGAGGCGGAGCCTTTGGCAAGGGATTGGGTCACAAGGGTGGAGCCCTGGTGAATGGGGATTCACACCCTTACAAGATAGACCCCAGAGAGCTCCCCTTCCGCCATATGAGGACACAGTGAGAAGAAGGTTGTCTATGAAGTAGGAAGTGCGCTCTCACCAGACACTAAATCTGCCAGCACCTTAGTCTTGGAATTCCCGGCCTCCAGAACTGTGAGAAAAAACATTTCTGTTATTTACAAGCCGCCCAGTCTATGGTGTTCTGTTATTGCAGCCCAAACGGACTAAGACAGGAATAGTCACAAATAGTAAAGACAAAGCATTTGTGTCATTTCATGGAGAACATCACCAGTAGCATATTCAGTCACCCCATCCCCCATCACAATACTCTTGGGTCTGATGAGAAAAGAGAGAAGGGGTGTGAGGTGTGGGCATCTATCACCTTCTGTAACCCCACACCACCTTCTATAACCCCATGGAATTCATGGAGTCCTTTAGCAAATATTTATTAAACATGTATATGTTCTGTATATTGAATATGGATGATTCCATAAATAAAACCTTACATGTGGGTTTAAAACTCAACTACCCAAATGTACAAAAAATATGTACCTTTTTTCTATAACTGATATAATCTTTCTCATAAACCCTTCTCCAGCGGTACGTTGGCTAAAGGTGAGAGGCAGTAACTAAGTTTTCCAGTTAATATTTCACTATTTGGGCCCTTAAACAGTCCTTTGATAGTTATTAGATCTCTTTGGGATGATGGGATCCCTAAGTCTATGAGTGTTTCACTGCCCACCTCACCCACTTCTGTCCATACTCATGGGGCATTTGTGCAGCCTTACAGCACTGGGAGGAGGGGCCTCAGAGCCGGGACCTGGCAGGTCTAGTCTGATGGTGAGCTCTGACTGTGTGGAGCACCTCGTAGGTACCCACAGTCCTTGATCTTGGTCCTCTACCTCTGGTAACTAATTCCTAATATTCTGTCTCCATTTCAAATCCAAGGGGACATGAGTCCCCCGGCCCTTTAGAATGTTGGCCTTTCCTCCCTGGGGAGACAGCACCCCAGCTCCCCTGCACACCCCATTCAGGACGGGCCACGTCCAGCAGTGCCAGCTCCACCTCCTTTGTCTCTTGTCTCCTCCACTGATGCCGCACCGTGGGCGTGCTCTCGCCTGGATGCGCACGGTCTTCTCGGGCCACAGTGGGCAGGGCAGGTCGCTAGCCTTGACCTTCCACATTCCCCACACCTACGTGGGCATCTCCACAAGCCCCTCCCACTGTGAACCAGCCGATGGGTGTGGAGGGGAAGATCTGGGTCTGACCCTCCCCCTCTCCCTCCGTCACTCTTCTCCTGCCCACACTCCGCTGGGCTGGAAGCAGCCAAGCGCCTACTTCTTGCCAAATGGGCCTTGCTCCACCTCCTTCTTGTCCCTCTTCTCCCTGGGGACCCCACACCTCATGGTTTAGCTTCCTGCCTCAATGGTATGATGTGGAACAGGAAGAGAGACCAGCTTACTGATAAAAAGGAAGGAACACATTGGGCGAGGTTTTTAAAAATATTATTATTTTTCTCAGTATAAAGAACTTTTCATACATTATCCCAATGGAGGGTCTAAAAGACTAAGAAAATATCAAGGATTTTAGTAAAAGAGATTTTGGAAGGAAAGAAAGCTCTAAGCCTCTATAAATCCTGTTGTTCCAACACTTCAGCCGACTATAAAGACCTAATATCCCAATCCACGGAAATATAAATTACATGTGTTTCCTCTCCTGACACAAACACACAGTAGCTTACATGCTCTTAGAGCAGAAATCTATACTGAAACATGTTTGAAGTTACATTTTGAAATGAACATTTACAGGTGGTTCAA
>VSMD01083548.1:107500-146558 GCA_008750895.1 Mirza zaza | reverse complement strand
CTGTAATCCTAGCTCTCTGGGAGGCCGAGGTGGGCGGATCATTTGAGCTCAGGAGTTCGAGACCAGCCTGAGCAAGAGCGAGACCCCATCTCTACTATAAACGGAAAGAAATTAATTGGCCAACTAATATATAGAGAAAAAAATTAGCCGGGCATGGTGACGCATGCCTGTAGTCCCAGTTGCTTGGGAGGCTGCGGCAGCAGGATTGCTTGAGCCCAGGAGTTTGAGGTTGCTGTGAGCTAGGCTGACGCCACGGCACTCACTCTAGCCTGGGCAATAAAGTGAGACTCTGTCTCAAAAAAAAAAAAAAAAAAAGGAGGTTATATGAATCTAGGAATTTGTCCGTTTCTTCTTCATTATGTAGTTTTGGGGCAGTAGTCCAACATAATGTTTTGTATTTCTGTGGTGTCTGTTGTGACCTCTCCTTTTTCATTTCTTATTGAGTTTATTAGAGTTCTTTCCCATTGAGTTCTTTTCAATCTAGCAAGAGGGCTATCAATTTTGTCTATCTTTTTGAAAACTGGCTTCTGGTTCTGTTGATATTTAGTATAGTTCTCTTGTTCTCCACTTAATTTAGTTCTGTTTTGATCTTAGTTATTACTTTTCTTCTACTAGGATTGGAATTGGTTTGCTCTTCTTTTTCCAATTCCTTGAGTCTATTCATTAGGTTGTCAGTATCTAATCTTTCTGTTTTTTGACTGTTGACCATTTATTGCTATTAGTTTTCTTCTCAGGTATGCTTTAGCTGTATACCACAGGTTTTGGTAACATGAGTCTTCGTTATCATTTTGTTAAAAAAACACTCTTGATTTCCCTCTGAATTTACTCCTTGACCCAATAATTCTTCAATATTGTTTAGTTTCCATGGTTTTGTGAAGCATTGAATGTTTCTATAGTAACTGAACTCTAATTTTATACCATGTGGTCAGAGAAGACACATGGTACAATTTCTATTTTCTTGAATATTTTGATTTCTGATTTGCAGCCTAGTATGTGGTCAATTTTGGATAAGGATCCATGGGCAGCTGAGAGGAATGTAAATTCCACTTTATTTGGGTGGAATATTTTTTAGAGATCTATGAGAACTTTTTGATCAAGAGCTGTGTTTAAGCCCATTATTTCTTTGCTTATTTTCTGTTAGGAGCTATATATGCAGTTCATTCAGTGGAGGGTTGAAGTGCCCTGCTACTATGGCAGTATTGTTTGACATGCTATTTTGATTTATACAAGTTTCACTTTATGTAATTGGGTGCTCCTGCCTTGGGTGCATAAATATTAACAATTGTTAAATCTTCTTGTTTGATCTTCCCTTTCACCATTATAAAGTGGCCATCTTTATCCTTTTTTACTTTTGCTACTTTAAAGCATATGTTATTTGCAAATACTATAGCTACTCCTGCTTTCTTTTGACTTCTGTTTTCCTGGATGTTAGTTTTAAATCCCTTGACCTTCAGCTGGAAGGCATCTTTGTGGGTTAGATGTGTTTCCTGTAGACAGCGCATACTAGGATTATGGACTTTTATCCACTCTGCCAGTCTGTGCCTCTTCATGGGACAGTTTAAACGATTTACATGTATTGAGAGGATTGAAATTGGAGGAATATTTCCATTTATATTGTTGGGTGAAGTCCCGTTGCTTTGTCTTACTCCTTGAGCCATCATGCAGTTCATGTTCCAGCCTTTAATTCTTTGAAGATTTTACTTTGAGGAGTGTCTATTGCCCTGTTTGGTGTGGAAGGAAGATCTGATAACTTACTGTAGGGCTGGTCTGGCCTTTGAAAATTCCTTCAGTGATTTCTTGTCTGAGAAGGACTTTATTTCTCCCTCATAGATGAAACAATTTTGCCAGATAAGTAATTCTAGGTTGGGCTTTATTCTGTTTTAGAAGATTAAGGATAGGCACCCAATCCCTCCTGGCTTGAAAGATTACAGAAGAGAAGTCTGATGTTAATCTGATAGGCTTTCCTTTATAGGTTATTTGCTGCTTTTGTATCGCTGCATGGAGGATTGTTTCTTTCATGTCTACTTTGGTCATCCTAATAACCATGTGTTGAGGTGATTGTCTTTTCTTGTTGAGTCTCCCCAGCTTTCTGTGTTCTTCTTGTATTTGGATATCAAGATTTCTGGTCAGGCCCAGCATATTTTCATCCAGTATTCCATCAAATAAGTTTTCCAGCCCTTGTGAATGTTCCTCTTCCCCTTCCGGGATCCCAATCAATATGAGATGCAGCTTTTTTACATAATCCCACACTTCTGTAAACTTTGGTCTTGTCTCTTGCTTTCTCTGTTCCCTTTCTTCCTCTGATTTGTTTAATGCATAGACATAATCTTTAAGTTCTGACATTCTTTCCTCTGCATGGTCCATCCTATTCTTTATGCTTTCCACTGTATTATGAAGTTTCTTGATTGTTTCCTTCATTGCCAGAATTTCTGTTTGGTTTTTCTGAATTATTTCAATTTCCTTGGAGAATTTTTCACTCATTTCCTTAAATGTCCTTGTGGTTTCTCTATGTTGGGATTCTCTTTTTTCTTCAATTCCATTGAGTTTTCTAACAATACATATTCAGAATTCTTCCTCCGTCAGTTTAATCATATCATGTAAGTTGGTGTCAGTTGATGAAGATCTAATATTTTCTTTTGTAGGTGACTTTTCTCTCTGCTCTTTCATGTTTCCTGTGATTTTTCACTGATTCTTTATCATCTGGGTGCTTTATCAATGACCAGAGGTGCAGGGACTGGATTATGAGCTAAACTCTGGGATTCTGGAGTGACGATCCTTTACAGATCTCAGGATATGTGCTCTGGTTCTATATTGTCTTAGAGGAGGTTGAGCCTTTTGGGTTACCTTTAACCTGTTGTCTTCACCATCTTTTAATAGAGATTAGTGAGTTTGATACCTTGCTTAGACTCCCAGGAGTTGTATCACTCTTGTGTGTTTGACTCCCCTAAAAACTACTAGTATGAGATAAGAAACACTGTGATGAGCTATGAGGTTATTCTCTTTTTTGTTGCTTGTGTGGAGGGGTCAGTTATCAAGCTATTCCAATACCTTTGAAATGAGCTCTAAACCCTAAATGTGGTAAACAGGAATCTCAGTCTTTGGGCAATTTCATTCCACTCCCAGCAGTTCCTTGAGCCCTGTTACTTATTTAGATGGGGTAAGATAAGCAACAGGTATTGGCAAGCCTAAGGGAGTATACTTCAGATGTTGCTTGATCTGCGGCTGGGGGGAGCTGCTAAAAAGTTATTCAAAGATCTTTCACCACTTATGTGGGGCAGCTACTGGTTGGAGGTGTCTTTTGGTGCAATTGCTAGGGATTCTGGTTGAGATATTCCTTCCCAGAACATAAGCATCTAATTTGGCAACTGCCTGGCTACCAAGGGCAAGCCCTTGTATTCTGCTTTTATCAGATGATCCAAACTACAGATCAAGCAACCTCTGAAGTATACTCTTTTAGGCTTCCTGATACTTATTGCTTATCTCACCCTATCTAAATAAGTAACAGGGCTCAAGGAACCCCTTGGAGTGACACAACACTCCCCAAAGACTGAGATTCCTGATTGTAAAATTTTATTCAAAGGAGCAAGATTAGCCAAACCTATTTTGAAAAGGAAGAACAAAATTAAAATACATAGAATAATGAATTCCAAGAATTATTATAAACCTACCTAGCAAAGCCAATGTAGTATTATCTTAAGGATATGTGTATGTATGTGTGTGTATATATATATATATATATATATATATATATATATACACACACACACATATATTTGATATATATATATGTGTATATATATGTGTGTATATATATATATATATATATATATATATATATATATATGCCCTGAAATGGACTCACTTTTAAAAATTAATAAATTTTATTTTTAGAGCCATTTTAGATTTACAGTAAAACTGAGATGAAAAGTACAGTTGCTATGCACTCCTTCATCCCCTTCCCCCTAGATTCCCCTATTATTTAAATGCTATATTAATATATTTATTACATTGATAAGTTCATACTGACACAATATTATTTAATAAAGTCTCTACATTAATGTTCACCCTGTGTTGATGTTCTATGGGATTTAACAAATGTATCATGCTGTTGTTTTAAAATGTAGGTTTTATTACTACACAAGTATAGTGAGATCAACAGTTCTGGAGGTAATTAACGGCCATTGAAAAATAGTTTGTGATTCATTGTTTCCAAAAGGAGGTGATCTGTTACATCACAGAGGTACCACTCCAGGAAGCACCTGGTTCAGTTAGGAAGAAGACAGTGGAGGAAAGCATGGGCAAGATACTTTATTTTGGTTTGCACGGGAGGGAACAGGTGAGGCAGGGTAAGGAGGTTTAGTATTGAGTAATTTTAATAACTTCAGTAGGTTCTGGGGCAAAGTGGCTGTCCCTAGTTTTTTGGTACCCAGTTCTGAGATTATTAGGGTAGGTACACAATGTCCAAGAGATTGAGGGTTCTATAAGGGATTGATAATGATATGGCTAGGGTACAGGCTCTGGACTGATTAGTTTGCATATGAAAGGTGTGTTCACAGGTGAGTCATTTTACTATGTCTAGTAATTGGCTGGTTCTGAGGTGGGCAGTCTCTCCAGTGTCATCAAAGTCCCAGATGTCAAAGCTTAAGATATACATGATTAATATACATATATTCATCATTACACTATCATACAGAAGAGGATAGTTTCAATGCCCTAAAAATACCCTGTGCTGGACCTACTCATTCCTCATTACATATTCCTCCTAAGCCCCTGGCATTCATTTTTTGCCCCCCTAGTTTTGCCTTTTCCAGAAAGTCACGTGGTTGAAATATATGTAGTGTTTTCATATTGTCTTCTTTAGTTTAGTATTTATATTAATATAACATCAATTGGTTTTCCACAAAGTAATAAAGGTAATTAAGTGAAGAAATGATTGTTTTTTCAATAAATGGTGCTGAAATAACTACTTAACCATATTTTAAACATGTCCTCAATCTTTCCCTCACATCATATAAAAAAGTCAACCCAATATAATTTACAGATCTAAACTAATTATTAACATTCTAAAATTTCTAGGAGAAAAATATAAAAATGATGACACTGGATAGGTAATCATTTTACAGATTATACACAAAAATATAAACCTTAAATGAAAAAATAGACTATAAAATTAGAATATTCTCTCTTAGAGAGACACCATTTTAAAATGAAAAAAGAAGAAATAGATTAGGAGTAAGTTTTTGCAGTGCATATGTGTGATAGGCAGAATTCTAAAATGCATTCCCTAGATTCCTGCTCTCTGGTGTACACAACTTGTACTATCCCCTCCCCTTAAGTGTATGAAAGACAAGTAAATAGAATGAGCCATCATGGTCATTTTTACATTACTAATCGGTTAATTTTGAGTTAAACAAAAAGGAGGCTACCCCAGTTGGTCTGGCCTAATAAGAAACAAGAAGCAGTAGCAGAAGTGCTTCTGCTGGCCTGAAAGATAAAAAACAAACATATATGTTTGTAACTGCCTATGGATGCTGTATGGCAAGGGACTATAGGTGGCCTCAAGGCACAGAGTGTGATCCTCAGCAAACATATAGCAATAAATCAGGGACCTCAGTCATATAGTTGCAAAGAAATGAATTCTCCCAACAACCAATGAACATGGAAGATAACAACGAGCCTCATATGAGAAACACAGTTCCATACAACATCTTAATTACAGCCTGAACAGAGGACCCATTTAAACCATTCATAGATTTCTGGCTTATTGTAAGATAATAACATTCTGTTGTAAGATAATAAATTTGTATTGATTTAAATTGCTAAGTTTGTGACATCTTGTTATCCAGCAATAGTAAATAAATGCAACATATTTGAGAGAGAATGTATATCCACAAATTATTAGCAATTTCTACAAATCAATTATAAAAATTCAAACAACTCAATCTTTGTATAAAACATTTTAATAGACACTTGATCAAAAAAGATATATAGATGGCAAGCAAAACGAAATATGCTCACATTAAGATTTCATTATGTACCAAATTACCAGAAATTTAGTGGTTTAAAGAAACAGAAATTTATTATCTCACAGTTCTGTAGGCTAAAAGTTGACATGAGTTTACCTGGGCTAAAATTAGGATGTCTGCAGAAATCCATTCTTTTTGAGAAGATCTGAGAAATAATCATTTTTGTCTCATTTTCAAGTTTCTAAATAACTTTCACATTCCTTGGGTCATGGTCCCATTCCTCCATTTATTTACTTTTTGTTGTTGCTATGACTGCTTTTGGAACCTTCTTCATAAATTCCTTTCCTAGATCAATATGTAAAAGTGCTTTTCTAACATTTTCTTCCATAATTCTTGTAGTTTCATACCTTGGGTTTAAGCTTGTTATTCATTGTGAATTAATTTTTGTGAATGGTGAGAGGTGTGGATCTTGTTTTAATCTTCTACATGTGACTATCCAATTTTCCCAGCACTATTTATTTAATAGGGATTCTTTTCCCCAGTGTATGTTTTTATCTTCTTTGTCAAGGATCAGATGGAAATATGAGTATGGTTTTATATTTGGGTTCTCAGTTCTGATTTACTGGTCTATGTCTCTGTTCTTGTGCAAGCAACATCTGTTACTATAGCTTTGTAGCATACCTTGAAGTCTGACAAAGTGCTGCTTCCTGGTTTGTTCTTCTTGCTTAAGGTTGCCTTGGCTATTCAGGCTCTTTTCTGGTTCTATACAAAGGATAAAATTATTTTTCCTGGATCCGTGATAAATGGCATTGTTATTTTAAAGGGGTTTACATTAAATCTATAAATCAAAATCTATAAATTTTGGACAGTATAAACATTTTAACAATGTTGATTCCACCAGTCCGGGAGCGTGATATATTTTTCCAGTTGTTTACATCTTCTGTGATTTCCTTCCTCAGTGTTTCATAATTCTCCTTGTTGAGGTTTTTCACCTCATTGGTAAAATATATTCCTGGGTATTTTATTTTCTTTGTTGCTATTGTGAAAGGTATTGAATGTTTGATTTGATTTTCAGCTTGACTATTGTTGGAATGTAGGAACGCTACAGATTTGTGTACATTGATTTTGTAATCTGAGACTTTTCTGAATCTATTTATAAATTCTAGGAATATTTTGGTGGGATCTTTGGGTGTTTTCTAGATCTAAGATAATATCATCAATAAAAAGCAATAGTTTGACCTCCTCTTCCCTTATTTGGATGCACTTTAATTCTTTTCTTGTCTAATTGCTCGTGCTTGGACTTCCAGCGCTAGGCTGAATAGAAGTGGAGACAGTAGTCATCCATGTCTTGTTCCAATTCTTAGGGGGAATTCTTTCAGATTTTACCCATTCAGTATGATATTAGCTGTGGGTTTCTAGTATATTGTTTTATAACTTTTAGATATGTTTCTTCTATGCCTAGTTTGGTGAGGGTTTTTATCATGAAAAGGTGCTGGATTTTGCCAAATGCTTTTTTTGCATTTATTAAGATGATCATATGGTCTTTGTTTTTGCTTCTGTTTATGTGGTGAATTAAATTTATGGACTACATATATTGAACCATCCTTGCATTCCTGGAATCATGTCCACTTGATCTTGGTGGATTACTTTTTTGCTGTTCTGTTGAATTTGGTTTGGTAGTATTTTAATGAGGATTTTTGCATCTACATTCATAAGTGATATTGGTCTGTAGTTTTCTTTTTGGTGTGTCATTTCCTGCTTTTGGTATCAAGGTGATATTAGCTTTGAAAAATGAGTTGGGGAGGATTCCCTCCTTCTTGATGTTATGGAATAATGTCAGTAATATAGGTACCAGCTGTTCTTAGTATGTCTGGTAAAATTCTGTGAATCTATCTGGTCTGTGTCTTACTTTTGTTGAACGATTGTTCATTACCATTTCTATCATTATTTACAGTATTGATCTGTTCAAGAGTTCTATATCTTCCTGTTTGAGTCTTGGGAGGTTATTGATTTCTAGAAATGTGTCCATTTCCTCAACATTTCTAAATTATATGCATAGAGATTTTCATAGTATTCAAAATGATAATTTGTATTTCTGTGGTATCAGTTGTAATATTCCCTTTTTAATTTCTGATTGAGCTTGTTTGGGTCCTTTCTACTCTTTTCATATTTAATCTAGCAAGAAGTCTATCAATTTTGTTTATCTTTCCAAGGAACCAACGTTTTGTTTCATTGATCCTTTGTATATTTTTGGTTGTTTGTTTTCCATTTTGTTTAGTTCTTTTCTGACCTTATATATTTTCTTCACCTTGCTTTGGTTTTGGTTTGGTCTTCTTTTCTATTTTGTTGAGGTGTGTACATAGATTTTTAGTTTGTGACCTTTCTGTCTTTTTGATGTATGCATTTCAAACTGTAAATTTTTCCCTTAGGACTGCTTTTGCTGAATCCCATACATTTTGGTAGATTTTGTCCTTTTTGTGGTTCAGTTTGAGGAATCTATTGATTTCCATCTTAATTTCATTATTTGCCAAATAGTTGTTCAGTAGCTGGTTGTTTAATTTCCATGACTTTGTGTAGTATTGGATGTTTCTCTTTGAATTGTTTTCCAGTTTTAGTCAACTGTGGTCTGAGAAGATATATGGTATAGTTTTTATTTTTATTTTTTGAATTTGTTCAGACATTTTTTTTGCCTAAGTTTTGATCAATCTTGGAGAATGTTCCATGTGCTGATGAAAAGAATGTAATTGCAGTAGATTTGGGACAAAATGCTGTGTTAAATGTATTTTAGGCCTATTTGTGCTAGAGTCCCATTTAAATACAGTCTTTATTTTCTGCTTGGAAGATCTGCCTAGGTCTGTAATTTGTGTGTTTCAGTCACCAGAAATTATTATGCTGTTGTTTATCTCTTTGCTTAGATCTAGTACGGTTTGCTTTATGCATTTGGGCACTCCTATGTTAGGTCCTTAACTATTTAGGATTGTTATGTCTTCTTGTTGCATTGCTCCCTTTTCCATTATGTAAGGGGCATCTCTATCTTTCTTTACCATTGTTGATTTAATGTCAATTTTATCTCATTTAGCTATATTTATTTCTTTTGGTTTTCATTTGTGTGGAATATATTTCTCCATTCTGTCTCCTTGAGTCTGTATGAGTCTTTGTTAAATGTGTTTCATGGAGACAGTAGATACTGTCATTATATTTTTTCATCCATTCTGCTAACCTATGTCTCTCAAGAAGGGCATTTGGACCACTCACGTTGATTGATAGGATTGATATGTGGTATGCTTTTCTGTTCATCATGTTGGACAGTATTTTATTGCATGGAATATTATTTGCCGTCCTTTTACCTTGAGTCTGGATGATTCTTTGTGGGTTAGATGTGTTTCCTAGAGATAGCAGATACTCAGGATGTATTTTTTTTTTATTCATTCAGACATACTGTATTTCTTGAGTGGGGCATTAAGATCATCATGTTGATCGATATGTGGGATGCTGTTCTGTTCATCCTGTTGGGTGGTACCTTATTGTTTTGTTTACCATTTTATGCTATTGTTCTCTATGATCTCTGAGCTTTAGCTTTTAGGTGGTTTTACACTTGTGGGTATCTATTGTGTTTATCTTAGTATTAATATAATGCAGTTGTGAGTATTTCCTGCAGAGCAGGACTGGTCTTGACAAACTCCCTCAGCATTTGCTCGTCTGTAAAAGTCTTTATTTCTCCTTCATATATGAAAGTTAATTTTGCAGGATACAAAATTCTAGGCTGGCAGTTGTTCTAAGAAGATTAATATGGGGCCCTAATTCTTTTGGGCTTGTAAAGTTTTTTTTGAAAATTTTGCCAATAACCTTGTGGGTTTTTCTTTGTAAGTTACTTGATATTTTTGCCTCATGACTTGCAGGAGTTTCTCTTTCATGTTGACTTAGGCCAGCCTGATGGCTATATGTCTTGGTGATTGTCTCTTTGCAATGAATCCCCTAGGTGTTCATTGAGATGCTTGTACCTGGATATCTATATCTCTAGCAAGACCTAGGAAATTTTTTCTCAATTATTCCCACAAATATATTTCCAGCCCTTATGTATTTTCTTCTTCGCCATCAGAGATACCTATGATTCTTATATTTGGTCATTTTACATAATCCCATAATGTTTACAGGCTTTGTTCATCCCTCTTGATTCTTTCTTCTTTATTTTTACAAACTGAGTTATTTGAAAGAATTGTCTTTAAGCTCTGAAGTTCCTTCTTCTGCATGGTCTAATCTCTTCCTAAAGCTTTGCATTGTGTTTTCTATTTCCTTAAATGAATTTTTCATTTCCAGAGTTCTATTTGTTTTTGTTTTTTTTTAATATATGTCTCCCTCCTTTTCAATTTTTCATTCATTTCCTGAATTATTTTTTGATTTCTTTGAGTTGGTTTTGAATTTCATCTTGGATTTCATTGAACTTCCTTACAATCCATATTTAGAATTCTTTATCTGTAATTTCAATATTTTCATTTTTGTTGGGATTCATTGATACATAGTTCATGGGACATTTTTTCATACTTCCAGAGTTTTTTTCTCTGTGTTTCTCTGAAACACCTGGGAGATTCCTTCTTATCTGGTACAGCTATCAGTTCTTATTTTTGGATTTTTTTGCTGTTGTTTAGATAGGGCTTACCCCCGCACACACACTTGTAAGGGGGTGTCTGTAGCATATGTTGGGTAAGAACCTTTGGATTTGTTTCTGGATGCTTTGACAGGGGTCTAGGTTCTGGATGGATATCTTGGTTATAGATATCCTTAGTGCTGTGGTTTTCTCAGATGCTAGTGGTTTGTAAGTTGTAGTGGTGTTGAGCTGTGTATGGGCAGATTCCTTGTCTCTTGTTGATGATGGAGGATGGAGGTCTTGAAATCTTCTTTCTTTTTCAGCCCTGTGGTCTTTTAACAGGGTGAATTGTATTGATATGCCCAGTTTGATTTCTGAAACAGTAGGTGATGCTCATGTGTAGGGCTCAACCATATTCTGTATAAGTCAGCAAATGTTGGAAAGGGCTTTACAAATTGACTTCCCTGCCAGTAGGTGGTACTTACCAGAAAGAACCAGCTACAGTGTTGTTTTGGGGACCTGTGCCCAGCTGTAGCTCCTCAGAAGAAACACTTGGATGCCCCAGGTGGTGGGTGGGGCCCTGGAACTTCCAGATGAATTATTATACTCCACCACTGCAGAGGTGGCTCGTGGAGTAAGGCTGGGTGGGACTGAATCAGGTAAGCCTACACTCAGGCTCCACAAAAGCTAAGGTAACTATCTCAGCAGGGGTTGAAAGTCCCTCCTAGGCTGTTGGGAAAAGCCACCAGGGAAGGGCTGAAGTGTTCCACCAAGCCAGATAGTCTGCTTGTGGGGGTGGGCCATCTGAGATTATCAATCTCGCTGTCTAGGGTGGGTTTCACTCTTCTCCCTCCTCCTCTGCTCCACAGTTTTCCTCTAGTGTCTGCTGACATGTAAGAGCCTAGACAAGTCAAATTCCCCAGAAATGGTGCTGTGGGCTGGGAGCCTCCTTGTCCAGGATCCCGCCCTGGTCTGACAGTGTGGCTTTCTTGTGGAGGAGGGGTGCTCCATGAATGTGCTCCAGCTCAGATCTACACTGTACTGTCATCTCAGTTCTTCCTAGGTGGATACTCTTGTCTCTCAAGATTAGTTCACAAATTTCCCCTCTGGAACGCAGAGCAACAGGATTGAGTCCTGGGGGTATGGATGTAGCCTGTCTACTGTTGTAGGGTCCCCAAAGAACAATCCATGACTGTGCCAGGAAGAGGTGTTGCTGGTCCTGGTAGCTCAAGCAGGTTTGATGTCCCTCCGCTTTGAGGTGTGTTCTTCTCTGATGTAAGAGCTGGGCCATCAGCAGCAGGAAGAGATAGAAAGCTGAGAGCTCACAGTCTGAGCACCCATTAGTCCTATGTAGGTTTTTAAGAGAAATGATTTGAGCCCCACTCTCTGTGGATACCTTGGTGTAGTGTACACACAGAGAGGAAGCAGCCAATCCTGAGAGCCCTGGCTCATTTCTCTCTTGGCAGTCATGGATTATGGAGAGGCAGGGAAGAAAGAGTCTGAATGGAAGGAAGGTAAAACACTGGTTATCTCTATCCCTCTGTCCAGAAGGCAACCCCGGAATGTCCACTTCTGGGGTCATACTTGTCTACTGGGAGCCACTGGCCTCCTATGGCTCCTGCAGTCTGGGCCAGAGTTGGAAAATGTTTGTGTAGGGATGAACAAGATAAAAATTAGGAAGCTGAAGCTCCATGGGGACAACAAAGGTGCACAGTGGGTGGAGAAGCCCTAATACTTCCTGTCATCTCAGCTTGGGTGTGTGATGTTAGGAAATGACCCCAAGGAGGCTGGCAGCCTGATTCTTTGTCCTCAAGAAGCTTCCCATCCACTGGCAGCAGCTTATTTTGGGGTTGTGAGGGCAGAATGCTATCTAGAAGCTCAGGAGCTTGCTGACTGCCAGAGGCGTGAGGGAGAGAGAAATAAACCCCTTCACCTGCATTATTCAGCAGGCTCCAAGCCTATCACAGGTTAATGTCTGCCAATATCTTTCTCCTTCATGTTCTCCTTCACAACTTCTTACCATGGAATCTCTGGTAGGTTTTGGCACTTTTTCCTTGGAATCACACCTGATATATTTTATTTTTCCTTTTTCATCTAAAATTTTTCCTTCTTTCTGAGATGACCTCACAGCTGATGTATCTGGGCCACCATTTTGTCACAAACACCTGTTCACCAATGTTAATAGTAGTTTTAGTCATAACACATAAAAACTAGAAACCACTCAAACATTCATCAGTAAGAGAATAGATACAAAATTGTGGTATATCTAAACAAAGGACACTACATAGTAGTAAAAATGAACACAACAACATGTACAACTCTCAGGATCACTATACTCCAAGCACAAAAGAGAATATGCTATAAGGTTTCATTTATGTGAAACTCCAAGAAAGATGACTATAATCCAGTGATAGAAAATAGATCGATGTTGTCTACTTCCTGGAATAGGGAGCAGATATATGCTGGGAAATGGTATATAGCAAACTTTGGGGACAATGGGAAATTATTATATATCTTGATTATGGAAAAACATTACATGGTTGTATACATATTCAAAATAATTAAACTATAAACTAAATGTATGAATTTTATTATATAAATACTATATTTTAATACAGTTTGTAAAATTAAAAAAGATACTAGAGACATTTTGAGTCAGATAAAATATAAGACAATTTGTCTCCAGGTGGTCTTCCCTATAGGAAATGTTAAAGTTTTTCACTCTAAAGACACTAGATGGAAACATATAGAAATCCAAATCTTCAGGAAGGAATTGTGGAAAAATTTAACTCTCAGGATAAATGCAAGTGTTTGAAAAAGTATCTGCATCTACATATTTATCTATATCTATCTAAATATCAGTAATAATTTGCTATGTACCAACCTACTCCTATAATAAAAGGCCAGCAGGAGAATCTTTCCACTCAGCTAAGACAGAGTCATATATAATATGCCATAATTATGTGAATGATAGCCATATCAACTTTGTCATATTTTATTGGCTAGAAACAAGTCAGAGGTTTTGCCATACTTCATAGGAGGGAATTATAAAAGGAATGAATTTTTGGTAGGGAGGATTATCTTAGGAAGTCCTTATCAGGCTTTGATAAGAACTTCCTAAGGTTCCTCTGGTCTCCAGTGATCTATGTCCCTCCCACATGCAAAATATATTCATCCCATCAAAATATCCCCCAAATTCTTATACTATTATAACATCAGCTCAAATTTCAACTCTTATCATTTAAATCTGGACCAGGTGCAGGTCAGGTTCATGTGTTTAATCTATTTTTCTCCTGAGGCAAATTTCCTCTCCATCTTGTGGATTTGTGAAAGTAAAGACACAAATTATCTGCCTGTGATATAACTATGATTGTTAAATTTATGTGTTGACTTGACTGGGCCTTGGGGAACTGAAATATTTAGTTAAACATTATTTCTGGGCGTATCTGAGTTGGTGTTTCTGGATCAGATTAACATTTGAGTTGGTAAACTGAGTTAACCAGATTGCCCTCCTAATGTGGGTGGGCCCCATTAAATCTGTTGAAGGCCTGAATAAAAGAAAAAGCTGAATAAGAAAGAATCCTTTCTCTCTGCCTGACTGTCTTCAATCTGGGATATCAGTCTTCTTCTATCTTTGGACTTGAACTCAGACTATAACTTTCACCATCAGTTCTCCTAGTTCTGAGCTATTTGGACTCTGATTGGAACTATATCAATCAATCTCATTACAGACTGCAGGTCTTGGACTTCTCACCCTCCATAATCTTGTGAGCCAACCCAGAGTAATACAACACCCAACATACAATGATGGGACTGGTATAAGACAACAGCTATAGACATTCCAGTTCAAATGATGGAGAAAATGAAAGATGTAAACTAGTGATACCAAATACAGACTGGAAAACTCTCCAAAGTTCTTAGATCAAGTTTCCAAGACTAGGAATAATACTTTGTGGCTCTTAACTCTGTCCTCTGGGTTTTTTTCTTTCTGCCTTATGAATCATCTTCCTTTTTCTTGGAAAGTAGCATGTGTTTGCAGCTCAGTATGCTTCCTGCCAGTAGAATTTTGAGGGTCCAAGAGACACCTTTTATTTTCAATTCTCTGTCTCATTTTTAGTACAAGCTGCCAGAGTTTCTGCTAAAATAAATTTCTCAAGATCTTTGTGAGCCTTTCATGTATTTCATAGAAATTCATTCCATTAGACAAAAGAAAAACTCACTGATCTTTTAGAAATAATCGTTTCTCTAATTCTGGCTCCTGCTAGTTGGATGAGGGACAATGCCCTCAAACTTCCAAGTGGTCCTCTGATTTGGTTGAAAGGATTTGTCAGACACACCCTTAATCTGTTCAAAAGAATCTTTTGTGTGACTGAATACTCTGATGTTTTGATCTTTCTGAAGTTTCAAGAAATGGTTGTAGTGTCACCCTCAGCCTTTTCTCGTGAACATTCTTTCCTAACAGATAATCTCCTAATTTAGTGCCTTTTGCCACCTTGATAGGCTGAGAATTTCCAAAATTATCAAATCTGCTTCCTTTTTATATAACACTTCTTTACTTAATTTATCTCTTTTATCTCACATTTTACTATAAGTGACAAGAACCATGTCATATATTCAACACTTTGTTTGAAAAGATCCTCACTTCATTATCTAAGTTTATTACCTAAAAATTATTTCCACATTACTAAAAGTCACAATTCTGCTGAATTCTCTGCCACTATGAAACAGTAGTCCTCCTTTCTCCAGTTTCCATTAACATGTTCCTCCCTACTTTTTGAGCCCTCACCAGTAACATCCTCTAAGTCTAAATTTCTAACTGTTAATGGTGACTTAAGCTTTTTCTTTCATGCCCTTAAAAAGTCTTCTTGCTTCTGCCCATTGCACTGTTCAAAACTGTTTCCATATTTTTAGGTCCTTGTTACAGTATCAGCCCACTAAAGGTATCAAAATCTATATTACTATCTATTGCAGCCTAAACTCTACATTAGTCAAACTTCTACCAGAGAAGCAGAATTGGTAGATTACACACACACACACACACACACACACACACACACACACACACACACATTCATTTTTGCTGAAAATCTCATACAATTGTGGAATTTGCTAAGCAAGTCTCAAGTTAATTGGACAGGCAATCAAGAAGGGACGATCATGTTCAGGATGGAACTCCATGGGCATGGGCTAAGCTTTTTGTTCACAGGTAGCAGTCAGAAAGCAAGATTTAGGGGAAAGGAGAGAACTTTCAGACTCTGTGTCTAAAATCTTATATAAACAGGTGATCTATGATCACTTTTAAAAGATTCCAAACTGATGAAGTCAATTCCATCCATGATAATCTCTCTTTTGTTGAAGTTAAAGTCAAACAGATTAGGAATATTGATCACATCTGAAACAATCACTTCATAGTAATACCTAGAATAATGTTTCATAGAAGAACCGAGAGAAGATACATGTATTCTAAGATGTAGCCATTGCTTTCCCTCAATTCTCCAAACCTCACAAGAGAAATCCTATTTATTTTTCCATAAACAAAAGTAAACTAAAATGGAAATTATTGGCACTGTAGTTCAGTTTAGCCAAGTTGACACATCAAAAGCTTCTTATCACTTGGCCTCTTAAGATATGCCATGTCTCTCCTTCTTCAGTCTATTGGTCATATAAGTTCCAGAACTGGATCATAGAAATGGAGGTATAGTAGGCTATGTCTCATAATGGAAGATCTGAAAATGTTTCTGTGAACACTTTTAATTTGCCATTTTAGACACTTGAATTATAAATTATTTATATTCTACCATATCCAATGTACACTCACCACTCCAAAACTCCCTTCTCTCAAATACACCCTGTATTATTGTAGTTATATAAAATATAAGAATAAGTAAGACTTATCTTTGGTAATGCTTCTCAGGAGGGACTTGATTGGGAAGATGTGTAACAAAACTTTCTGAAGCATGGAAATGTTGTACAACTGACCTTTGGTGGGGGTTACACAAGTGTACACAATTGTCAAAATTTATCTGAATGAAAAACTAGGATTAATGCATTTATTTTATCTAAGTTTTATTTCAATAAATAATAACAATAAAAATAATAAAAACAAAAAATACCAAACCAAAAGATCTATTAAAAATTAGATTAAACACAGTTGACTAGAAAATTGGTGAACTGATAGATTTATTTTATTTTTATTTTTTATTTCAGTATATTATGGGTGTACAAATGTTCAGGTTATGTATATTGACCTTGCACCACCCGAGTCAGAGCCTCGAGCATGTCCATCCCCTAGATGTTGTGCAGCACACCCATCCTATCCTCCCCCTTCCCGTCTGCCTGACACCTGATGAATGTTATTACTATATGTGCACTTAAGTGTTGATCAGTTAAAACCAATCTGATGGTGAGTACATGTGGTGCTTGTTTTTCCATTATTGGGATACTTCGCTTAGTAGAATGAGTTCCAGCTCCATCCAGGAAAATACAAGATGTACTATATCACCATTGTTTTCATGGCTGAGTAGAACTCCATGGTAGCTTTCCACAGAGGTTGAACTAGTTTGCAGTCCCACCAGCAGTGTATGAGTGTTTCTATCTCTCTGCATCCACGCGAACATTTATTGTTTTGGGAGTTTGGGGTAAAGGCCATTCTCATTGGAGATGATAAGTGATATCTCATCGTGTTTTTGATTTGCATTTTCCTGATGATTAGAGATGTTGAGCCTTTTTTCATATGTTTGTTAGCCATTAGTCTGTATTCTTTTGAAAGGTTTCTGTTCATGTTCTTTGCCCACTTTTTGATAGGGTTGTTTGATTTTTTTCTTGCTGAAAGATTTAAAGACATAGTCAGAATGCAGTACAGAAACTCAAAGAATTGAAAAATTTGAGAAAATACATGTGGAAGATAAAATGACAAGGTCTAAAATATAACTAACCAGAATCTCAAAAATAAAACTGAGAGAATGAATGAGAGAATCAAAGATACTATAATTGAGAATTTTCCAGAAATGATGAAAGAATAGAAGGATTTAAACTACAAAAAATAAGGAGTTTTTGTGTGTTTATTACCATATTGCCAGTATGTAGAAGTCTGCCTGACATTAAATGTAATAAATATTAATAAATGTCTGTTGAATAAATGACTGAAGCCTGCAAATTTAGAGGAAAAGTGAACACAGTAAAAAAATAATTTCTTTCTTAAAGTCATAGTGAAGCTATAGAAATATAAAGATAAGATTTTAAAACAATCACACTGAAAGGATAAATAAACTAAAAATGAAATAGAATTGTACCATATTCCTGTAAAAATCTGAAGAAAGATTTCAAAAATACTAAAAAACGAAAAATAGCCAGTAGGATGCTAACCGTGCTTAACATTCTCTAAGAAAATATATCATGTTTTTTTTCTCAATACTAAAACTTTCTGAACATATAGAATATATGTATCTATATAATACTTTTTGGACAATGCATATACAGAAAATAATTTACATTAATGTTCCTAAATACATATTTGTAAACAGAATAATACACATGGAAAATCTCAAATTACATTCTAAATAATGTTAATGGAATGCTAGAGAGTGTTTTGGGCACTAAGAGGGAAAACATTTAGCAACCATCGCTAAAAACTATATTAATTGTTTAGTAAAAAGTAAATGATGTTTAAATAATTTTACATTTTAACAAGATAAATTTTTACCCAAAAATAGATGTTTCACTGTATTTAATTTGTGTTTCAAAATTGATTTGTAATGAATTGCAAAGTTTCTGATTATAAAGAATGGCTCCTAACTAGCATTTTCACAAAGAAAATCTGACATGCAGGAAAGAATTCCTGATGTCAAGAATGAGATGCTTGTCTTTGTAAAACAATTCAACAACATATACATAAGATAAAACAATAGACTGACACCACAATACATTTAACACAACAAAAGCAAATGTGATTAGAAAAATGTGCTCAATTTCATTAATCAAAGAAATGTATATTAAGATTACAAACTGATGCCATTTTATATTCATTAATTTAACAAAAGTTAAAGGAATGTTAGTGGAAATGTAGATCCATGAACTCTCATATTATATTCTGTTGGGAAGTATTTAAGTAAGCAAATTCATTTTGAAAAGCAATTGGTCATTATCTTCTAAAGTTCAACATTGACATTATTTTTGACATAGCAATTCCATTATAAAATGTTCATAACTTAAAAAAATTACACCAGGAGATATTTCTCATATCCTAGAATACAATGTGTATAGCACCAATTTTGAAATAGCAAAAACACAGACTAAAATAAATGTCTTAATAGTATAACAGATATATGTGTTGGTATATTCAGCCTAAATAATATTATCCAATAGTGACAAGTAAGGAACTACAACTACACCTCAAAGGAATGATAAATTTTAGAGACATACTTTTTAATTTGAAAAGAAAAAGACTCAAAAACAACTTCTACAAATATGTCAATTTTGTAATTCAAAAATGAGCACAAGCAAGTGATATCAGAAAATGATGTATTAAGAGGATCCAGGTGCTCACTATCCCATGGAAACACCAAGTATACAGTAACATATGGACCAAAGTCACTTCTTTGAAACTCTAGAAACCAGTTAAGAAGCTGCTTCCATCAATCAAAATTTAACCAAGATAAAGCCTCACTGAAAATAGTAGTAAAATTTGTGCCACTTTTATTTTCTCATGCCTCAGCCCCTGTCTGGTGTGGTATGACATCGTTGGAAGGAAGCATCTCTAATTTCTGGTTTCTCTTTCGGGGCAGAAAGGAAACAGTGGCATAGTTTGGATATCAGGTTGAGGGGCACTGAAAGCAGTGGTAAGCACAGCGGTATGTGAAAGCTACATGGAAAGTGTGGACTTGTGGATACCTGATGGCAAGAGATTACAAGAGGAATACAATAGAACCTCTAAGGACCAGAGAAAAAACTGGGATGAGGCTTTTAAGGAAATGAAGACATTTAAAACTAGCCGTATCCATGGGAATATGGAGACCAAGGGAAGACATATTCTTAGAATAGACTGGAGAAGACCTTGAACCTTCATGCAGGTGTATTGATAATTAATTTTATCAATTACTGTGCACAGACTTTTTGCAATTTAAGCAGGACACACCACCACAAGCCACACCAGTTTTAGGTTTATTTATTAGAAAAATAGAAAGGAAAAGTAAGGAGATTACCCAGAGTATAGTACGAAAAATAAGCGAGGAGCAAGCATCAATCATACCACTAAGACCCCATCATCATCAGCACCAGGAGTCAATCATCATGGGCAAGTCTCAGGCAGCAGTAAAGGCAACAACACACTGGGATATCAAGCGGGCAGGCGGTTGCGTGTGGAGATGTTAGACAGAAGCAACAGCGGCTCAGGGACTTCTTATGCTGTTTATATAGTGATTTGAACAAAGAAAGAAGGCTCAGTGCCAAAAAAGGCGTATGCTGTGGTCACGCACGGTCCCGGATCTGGCCAGGAGTTGGGGCCTGTATGTCACTAATCTCACCTAACAGCTATGGGCATGAGTCTAGGATAAACACTCTCAGACAGCCCAGAATAAACATTCCTAGGCAGTCTAAGATAAACATTCCTAGGCACATAGCTCAGAGCTATCAATTCCCATTCCCTCAAGAAGTGGCCAGCTTCTCCAGGGAATGGGTGCATACCTTGAGCCCAATAAGTTTATATTACCCCAAGCAGGCATTAACATTCTGTACCTCAGTACAGTAGGGGTTATTGGTGAAGGTGTCTGCTATATAGATCCACAAGCCAATCCACAAGCACTGTGAGGGTGAATGTTTTTTAGAAAGCCCAATTTTCAATGAAAGATCCCAAGGCATAAAATAAAAAGGGAATTATGTTCCATGTAAAGAAACAAATATCCAGAAACCAATCATAAGAAACATAGCCCTAGAACTTACTTTATCTTTTCAAAGAACAAACTTTTTGTTTCATTGATCCTTTGCATTTTTTTTGTTTACATTTGTTTAATTCTGCTGTGAGCTTTGTTATTTCCTTTTTTCTGCAAGCTTGGGGTTTGGTTTGTTCTTCTTTTTTTATTTCAGGAAATAAAAGGGATACAAACATTTTGGTTACATGTTATGGCTTTGCCATATCCGAACCATGATTTGAGACGTGAACTGTCCCCCCCTACAATGTTCACCGCATCCATTAGTTGTGAGTTTACCCACCCCCAATCCCCCTACCCCTAAAGAATATTACTACTGTGTCAGCACCTTATTGTTGATCAGTCAGCACCAGTTTAATGGTGAGTACATCTTGAAAGGAGCAAGAGAAAAGGGACTCATCACATACAAGATCATCAATAAGATTATCAGTAGATTTCTCAGCAGCAATCTTTCAGGCCAGAAAGCAATGGGATGATAAATTTAAAGTGGTAAAATTAAAAACAAAATAAGTCAAATGAAAAGTCTATATCTTGCAAAACTGCCCTTCAAAACTGTTAGAGATTTTAAGACATTTCTAGGTAAGCAAAAAAAGAGAGTTTATTACTATTAGACCTACTTTACAAGAAATGCTAAAGGATATCCTTCAACTTGGAATGAAACAAAACACAAGAGAGTAACTTGAAGCAGTACAAAAATATAAAGTTACCCATTAAAGGTAAATGTATAAGCAGATATTGAAACTAGTAATAATTTTGACTTATAACTCCACTTTTCAAACTTGTATAGAATTTAAAACATAAGACTATAAAGTATCTATGAAACTGTGTTAATTGGTAGAAGATATATAAAGATGTAATTTATGATATCAATAATGAAATGTAAATTTAAAAAATAATGAAATGGAAAATGGAGCTGTAAAGGAGCAGATATTTTGTATGCAATTGAAGTGAAGGTATTATCAGTTTAAAATTGATTGCTATAACTTTTAAATGTGTTATGTAATCCATATGGTAACCAAAATGAAAATATCTACAGAATATACATGAAAAGATATGAGAAGGGAATTAAAACGTGGCACTGCAAAAAATGAAAAAAAAAAAAAAACCCCCACAGGAAAATAATAAGGGACAAAATGAGGGACAAAAAAAAGCTATAAGACATACAGAAAATAATTAACAAACGGCAATAAAGTCCTTCCCTATTAGTAATTATTTTAAATGTAAGTACTTTTGTACTAGTAATTACTTTAAATATATGTTAAACATAAATGTAAATTACTTTCAATGTCAACCAAAAGACATATTAGGAGAATAGATGAAAGCAAACAAAAAACCCAGAATCCAAATACATGCTGTCTATAGGGGACTCACTTTTGATCTGATAACTTTTATTGGTAAATAACATAAAAAGATATAGTATGTGAATTGTAACCAAATTAAAGCAGGGGAATCTATACTAACATCAGAAAAAAGTATGCTTTAAGTCAAAAACTGTTACAAAATACAAAGAAGGACTTTAAATAATCATAAAAAATCAATTCACCAAGATATAATTATTATAAACATAGGCACCAAACATCAGAGCTCTGAAATATGTGAAGCAAACATTGAAAGAATAAAACAGAGAAATAGAAAGGTCTACAATAAAAAGAGAAGACTTTAATATCCCATTATCAATAATAGATAGAAGATGAGACAGAAGATCGATAAGAATAAAGAGGACTTGAACAACACTATACAAATTGGATCTACCAGATATATATAGAACACTGCACCCAACAAGAAAAGAACACATGAAGTAAAACTACAAATCAATAGTAAAAGGAAAACCGGAAAATCCACACATATTTGTGGAAATTAAACCACACTCTTAAACAATAGGTCAAAGAAGAAATTACAAGGAAATTAAAAAATACCTTGATGCAAGTGGAAAAAGAAAACACAATATACCAAAACTTATGGGGTGGCACAAAAGCAATGCTAAGTAGAAAATTTACACTTTTTAATATATTTTAAAAGGAGAAAGGTTTAAATGGAACAGCCTAAATTCAAACCTTAATTAAGTAGAAAAATTAGAGAAACTAAACCGAAGGATAGCCCAAGGCAAGAAATGATAAAAATGACAGAAGTGTTAAATAAAAATAGAGCACAGAAAAGCAATAGAGATAATAAATAAAACCAATAATTTGTTCTTCAGAAAGAGTAGCAAGGTTGGCATACCTTTAGTTAGATTGACTGTGATAGAAGAGCAGACTCAGGTAAATAATATGAGAAATGAAAGAAACATTACAGATGATTCGACAGAAATACAAAGAATTACAAGAGAGTACTATAAATAATTATACAACAAAAATTCTAGATTAAATGGACAAATTCCTAGAACACACAACCTTTTAAAACTGAGTCATGAACTAATAGAAAATCTGAACAGATTTATAATTAGTAAAGAGACCGAATTAAAAATCAAAACTAAGCAAAAATAACAAACTTCCAATAAAGAAAACCCAGCACCAGATTGCTTAATTGGTGAATTCTACACAACATTTAAGAAAAATTAACACTATTCCTTCTCAACTTCTTCCCAAAATTGAAGAAGAGGAAACATGTCTGTCTTAGTCCATTCAGACTGCTATAACAGAATACCATAGACTGGGTGGTTTACAAACAACAAAAATTTATTTCTTATAGTTCTGGAGGCTGGGAAGGCCAAGATACAAGCACCTGAAGAATTGATGTCTTGTGAGAACCTTCCTTCTGGTTCATAGAAAGCCATCATTTTGCTGTGTTTTTGCATGACAGCAAGGGCAAGAGAGCTTTCTGGAGCCTCTTTTATTAGGGAACCAATTTCAATCATGAGAACTTCACCTTCATGTTCTAATCACCTTCCAAAGATCTCTTGTCCAGATATAAACCCATTGGGAATTAGGATTTAAAAATGTGAATTTTGGGGGGCCATCAACATTCATTCTATAGCAATTGCTAACTTCATTCTATGAGGCCAGCATTATCCTGAAACCTAAGCCAAAAACACTACAAGGAAAAAAAATTAAAAGCTACAGACCAATATCACTGATAAATAACTATTGATTCAAAAATCCTCAACAAAATATAAGCAAATAGAATTCAGTTGCAAATGTGAAGAATTATACAATGTGATCAAGTGGGATTAATTCAGTTATGCATAGATGGTTCAACTTTCAAAAAATCAATCATTGCTTTACATGACATAAACAGAATGAAGAAAAAAATAATCATCTCAATTGATTCAATAAAGTATTTTCACAAAATTCAACTCCCTTTCATGATAAAAAACATGCAACAAACCAAGAGTAGAAGAAAAGTACCTCAATATAATAAAAGCCATATACTGAAAGCCCAGGGCTAATATCATGCTCAATAGTGAAAGAATGAAATAATTTTTTCCAATATCAAGAATGAGACAAGGATGCCCAATTTCATCCCATCGAAATAGTACTGAATGGTAGAAGTGGTGGCTTGTACCTGCAATCCTAGCTACTCAGCAGGCTGAGAAAAGAGAATCACCTGAGGCCAGGAGTTTGTGACCATCCTGGTTGCTAGAGTAACACCGTGTCTCAATTTTCCTTTAAAAAGTGCTGAAAGTCCTGGCCAGCACAATTAGGCAAGAAAAAGAAATAAAAGGCATTGAAATTGGGGGAAAAAAGAGGTAAAATTATCTCTGTCCACAGATGACACGATCTAATAAATAGAAAACTCTAAAGATTCCGCCAAAACCAAAAAACTTGTTAGAACTAATAAAAAAATTAGCAAAGTTGCAAACACAAGATAAACACATAAAAAGCAGTTGTTTCTATTAACTAACAATGAACTATCAGAAAAAAAATTATGAATATATTGCCCTTTTCAATAACATCAAAATGTACTACTTAGGAATAAACTTAGCCAATAAGTGAAAGACTTGTACATTATATTCTACAAAATGTTCCTTAAAATATTTAAGTAGACACGTAAAAATGGAAAGACAGTCCATGTTCTCATATTGGAAGGCTTAATATTGTTAAGATGTAAATATTATCCAAAGTTATCTAGACAGTCAATTAAAACCCTATCAAAATTACAATAATTTTCTTATTTGCAGAAATAGAAAAATCTATCATAAAATTCAAAAGGAATCTCAAGGGACCCTGAATACAAAAAAATATCTTGACAAAGAAGAGCAATGTTGAATTCTCACATCTCCTGATTTCAAAATTACTACAAAGCTATAGTAGTGAAATAGTGTTGTACTGGCACAAAGATAGGCATATGGACCAATGCAATAGAATAGAAAGCCTAGGGATATATATATATATATATATATATATATATATATATATATATATATATAGTTAAATAATTTTTGACAAGCATGTCAAGGCCAATCAATAGGGAAAGGGCAGTCTTTTCAATGAAATGTTGATAAAACTGAATATCCTCATGCAAAAGAATAAAGTTGGAACCTTAATAGTCACCATGTGCAAAAATTGACTCAAAATGTATCAAATACTTAAATGTAAGAATTAAAATTATAAATTTCTTAGAAATAAACATAGGGGGAAAGTTTCATGATATCAAATTTGGCAATGATCTTAGAAATGACAAAAATTACATTGGATTACATCAGAATTAAAAACTTCTGAATAAATAAAAAAGTGAAAAGGCCACCAGTAGAATGAGAGAAAATAGTTGCAAATTATATATCTGATAAGACATTGGTATTCAGTACCTAAAAGGAAATTCTACAACTCAACAATAAACCAAACAACCCAATTTAAAAAATGGGCAAAAGACTTGAATAGATTTCTCTAAAGAAGATATATAATGAGTGAGATGTGTACCGTCCGGGGGATGGTCATGCTGGAGACTCAGACTTGTGGGGGGAGGGGGGAAAGGGCATTTATTGAAACCTTAAAAATCTGTACCCCCATCATATGCCGAAATAAAAAAAAAGATATATAAATCATAAATAAATGTATGATAAGAAATTCAAAATCACTTATCATTAGGTAAATGTAAATCAAACTCATAATGAGAAACCACCTCACTCTCACACCCACTAAGATGGCTACTTTTAAAAAGAAATAGATACAATAAGGGTTGGAGAGGATGTAAGGAAATTTGAACCACTCATGCACTGTTGGTCAGAATGTAATATTGTGCAGACACTGTAAAAAAACAATATGGCATTTCCTAAAAAAATTAAAATAGAATTACCATATGATCTAGGAATTTCACTTCTGGTTATATATCCAAAACAATTGAGAGCAGGGTCCAAAAGAGATATGTGTACTCCTATTTTCATAGCAACATTATTAAAAATAGCCAAAAGATGGAAGCTACCTGTGTCCACAATCAATGACTGGTTAAACAAAATGTAGTACATACATAAAATGAAATATTATTCAGCATTTAAAAAGAAGGGAACGTTGCTGACACATGCAACAACATGGATGAATCTTGAGGACATTAGGATTAGTGAAATAATCCAGTTACAAAAAGAAAAGTACTGTATGATTTCACTCATATGAGGTACCAATAATAGTCAAATTCATAGAGTTGAAAAGTAGAATGGTGGGGTTTATATGAGCTGGGTGGAGGAAATAATGAGGATTTAGTGTTTAATTGATACAGAGTTTCAGTTTTGCAAGACAAAAAAGGGCTCTGGAGACAGTGTGATTGTTGCACAATAATGTGAATGCACTTAGTATTATTGAACTATAAACTTAAAATGGTTTACATGGTAGATTTTATGTGAAGTGTATTTTACCAATTATAAATTGTAATTAAAAACAAGTATAAGCAAACTATACATAAATCTGTTAAAACTATTTTTTAAAAGACGACAAAAAAATTTAAAAATTGAGGCAATGATAATCACCAGTTTCAGCATGACTAAACAGATGGAGGAAACAGCACAGGAAAGTGCAATGATATTGGGAATATTTTTGAAGTTCTAAATTGAGTATTTTATAATTGTACCTCTGTTACATATGTTTATTTTTATGTATCAAATATTAAACAATAAATAACAGATTTTTTTTCTGAGACAGATTCTCACTCTGTTGCCCGGGCTAGAGTGCTGTGGCATCAGCCTAGCTCACAGAACCTCAAACTCCTGAACTCAAGCGATCCTTCTGCCTCAGCCTCCCAAGTAGCTGTGACTACAGGCATACACCACCATGCCTGGCTAATTTTTTCTCTATATATTTTTTGTTGTCCAGCTAAGTTCTTTCTTTTTTTTTTTTTTGTAGAGACAGGGTCTCGCTCTTGCTCAGGCTGGTCTCAAACTCCTAAACTCAAATGATCCACCTGCCTCGGCCCCCCAGAGGGCCAGGATTACAGGCGTGAGCCACCGCGCCTGGCCTAAATAGCAGATTTTTAAAAGTGGTTTATTAGGTAAAGTCAAATTAAAACCACAATGAAGTACCACTATACACCCCATAGAATGGAAAAAAAACCAAAAACCTGACAACACCTACTGCTGGCAATGATGTAGAACTGACTCTCATGTATTCCTTATGTGAATGCATATAGCCAATACAGAAAACAGTGTGGCAGTTTTTTTTATAAAGATAAACATACACTCATCTTAAAACCCAACAATCCCACTCTTGTAGTATTTACACAAAGGAAATGAAAACATGTTCGTAAAACAAAGGTAAAACAATTTTTATAGCAGCTTCGTATATAACTATCAAAGCTGGATGCACTCAGTATACTAGAATTGCAAATTATTGATTTACTCAACAGTGTGTATAAACCTCAAAAACTTTATGCAAAAAGAAGCATATTCCAGATAAAGTAACACTATATAGATAGAGAATAGGTTAGTGGTTACTATCGGTTAGGGGTGAGAGAAAACAGTGTTTGATTATAAAGGGACACCTAAATAGATATTTTTGGAATGATGAGACTGATCTATACCTTGATTGTGGTGGTGGTTACATGACTGTATGCATTTGTTAAAACTCATAAAACCAGAGATGTAGACCGTAAACTTACATACAGTGAGAAGCTGCTACAAAAATTTTTTTACCTTTGTTTTTTCTAAACCCAGCTAAACAAAAACTGAGACAGATCCTTAGTTAAAGACCTACTGACAAACGTACCTCTGGAAAAATAAAGTTGAATACAGAAAGAAAAGAGATGAAAAAGAATGTTGACCAATAAATAAATAAATAAAGTAAATATGTGCATCAATCTGAATAGCAATGCACTCAATAAATGAAAAAGAAATTTGATGGAGTACTAATAAATAAAATAGAGATATTTTTAAATGATAATCTATAATATGAATGGAAATGCTGTACATGGGTGTAAAAATATCTGTTCTCGTCCTTTCTTTCAAATTTTGTGGGTATATACATAGAAGTATAATTGCTTGATCATATAGTAATACTAATTGAATTTTTTGAGGAACCACCATACTGTTTTCTACAATAGCTGTATTATTCTACATTCCCACCAGAAATGCACAAGACTTCTAATTTTGTCACATCCTCACCCACACTTGCTATTTTCTGTTTTTTGGATAATAGCTACCCTAATAGGCGTGAAGTAGAATATCATTGTAGCTTTGATTGGATTTTCTAAGGATCAGTAATTTTTGAACATCTTTTTTGTGTATTTGATGGCCATCTGTATAGCCACCTGTATATCTTCTTTGGAGAAATATTTGTTCAAGTCCTTTGCCTATTTTTCAAGTGAGTTGTTTGCTTTTCTGTTGTTGAGTTATAGGTTTTCCTTATATATTCTGGATATTAATCACTTATCACATATGTGATTTGAAAATATTTTTTTCTATTCTTTGGGTTGCCTTTCCGCTCTATTGGTAGTGTGTTTTGAGGCACAAATTTTTTTATGTTTGATGAAGTCTAATTGAGTTTTTCTTTTGTTGTCTGTGCTTTTGGTGTCATACCCAAGACATCATTGCTGAATCCAATATTATGATTTAGGAATCTATTCATTTTTAAAAAGTTCTTGAGTTATTATGTTTATATATTGGGTTTAAGATTTATTGGTGATATAATTAGAAAAATAGCATAACAGAATTTTACTCCCATGAGAATACAAATATATCTTTTAAGGACTCTCTTCATTTTTTCTGATGTTAAAATCAGGAGACAAGTGAGGCCTACCTATGACTTTTGTAGGCAATGCCAAATTTTACCTTCTTTTCAGCATGTGTAAATTTATAATAACACAAGGCTCAAACCAGATATTTCCTTAGTCTCGCAATTATCCATTCATTCATTGATCAATTATAAAATTATATAAAGTCTAATATGTACCAGTCTTTATAGTGTGTTGGGAATAAAAGATACAATACCTTTATCCTCAGATTTTAAAGGGAAAGATAAGTAAGTACAGCAGTATAGAAAAGCAATTAAAAACATGGACTCTAACTTCAGGCTCTTTTGGTTCCAACTGAGGTTAAGTCACTAACTAATTAGCTCCATTTTCTTAGGAAATTTACTTAAGCCCTCTGTGACCCAGTGTCATCTGAAAAAAAATGATAATAAATAATACCTAGTCCCTGTGGATCTGTGAAGATAAATGAATTACCATATGTAAATAATTTAGAGTAGAGCCTAGTATATTAATACTAAGTAAATATTAGACATCGTGGCATTTAAAATATGAATTAATTAGTGCCACACAATATGGGAACATAATAGAGATACTCACCGAACTCTGACTTGGGGGTAGTGGGGTCCTGGTTAAAGGGAGTTTCATGAAGAAGGAAGTAAAGCTTGAATTGTGGTTTGAAGGATGAATAGGAGTTTCATAAGGGGTAAGAGTAGCACAAAAAAGAATGCTTTCTAGGCAGTGAAAACTGTAGAATCATGTAAAAGAGTTTATGTGAGAGCAAAAACATCAAATAATTTAGAATGTCTAGAATATAAGTTTTATATGAGTGTGGTAGAAAGGCTAAACAGGTTGGCAGAAACCCTAAGATTTAGGTCTATATTCCTTAATAAGGAGGTTTAGATCGCTCAAAGACAGACTGGTAGTGCTTATTTTGAGGAGTAAATTTGGTGCACACAATTTTTATTGAATTTGTATGTAAACAAGGAGCATGATTACTCAGGATAAGTTTCAAAAAGCATGGTAAGTATCAAAGTATGCTCCTAAAGCCAAAGAAAAGATATAAATTTTGATGTTCAGCTTAGTGGAAATAATTAAAAACAAGCAATCTTAGGCCAAAATAAATTTAGAAAAGAAAAATAGGAGAAATAAATATTACATAAAGTTCTGATATGTAACCACAGTATTCTGACAAAATGCTGAGAGTATCCCTTGAGAGTTTCTTGAGGAGGCTATGAAAATTGACAGAATGTTCAATTTTTATTTAGATTCTAAATTTGACACTAATGATAAGGATACTAGACCATAAAAAATACTATTCAGACCAACTTGCAATATCCTCTACTGTTATCTTTTAATAACCAACACACACAGGTAAGTTATTGTTTCAAAAATACATAGGTACATAAATGGCTTTTAATGTATGTGTGATAATATCCATTTGTAGGTTTCACTTAATCATTGTATGCAGATATTTTATGCAGAGGAGAAACTTATGAAGATGCATGCTGATATCTTATTTTCTATTTTATTTCATTGCATGTTTGAACAAATTGTTTTTCTGCCTATGAATAGAAAGAAGCCAAACAACTATTAGTATAGAGATTTTCCAAGATTTCCCAACAAGAATAAGATTTCTTCCTTAGAGATCTTGATGATTTTAGTACAAATCTTGGCAAACTTTTTCTGTACAAAGCCAAATAGTAAATACTTTAAGCCTTTCAAGACACGGAGTAGGTTTCTGTAGCAACTGAACAACTCTGCTAACTCTGCTTCTGTAACAAAATGAAATCATAAATCATACATAAAGGAATAGATGTGGTGTTTTCCAATAAATTTTAATTACAAAAACAGACAGCAGGCTGGATTGGCCTATTGGGCTACAGTCAGTTGGTTTACTCTAGATCTAGTACATTGGAGTCTCTTAAAATATAGTTATACTCAAGAAAAAAATTAAAATTGTTTTTAGATAATGTTTACTTTAGAACTAAACTGTTATTTGTTACCCTACATGCCCTACATACTCTATATTCATTTTTATTTTAATTTAACTTACTCTTCTCAACAACCCCTGTCATCATCCAATGGCTCATGAATAATAGCCATGGTGTCAGGGACGGAGGTTATGCAGGGCCTCAGCACTGTGGACTTTCACTTACTAAGGCCAACCTGACTATTGCCACTGCTGAGTGCCCAATCTGGCAGCAGCAGAGATCAGCACTGAACCCCTGATATGGAACTATTTCCCTTGGTGATCAGCCAGCTTTCTGGTGGCAGATTGATTATATTGGATCCCCTCCATCATGGAAGGAGAAGTGTTTTGTTTTTACTGGAAGATTCTTACTCCTGATTTGCTTTCTCTACACACAATGCTTCTGCCAAAACTACTATCGATGGATTTATAGAATGCTTTATTCATCATTATGGCATTCCACAGAGCATTGTTTCTGATCAAGGAACTCACTTCACACCCAAAGAAGTGTGACAATGGGCTCATTCTCATAAAATTCACTGGTCTTACCATGTTCCCTACCATCCTAAGTTAGATGACTTGATGGAAAAGTGGAATGGTCTTTTGAAAACTCAGTTTTAGTGCCAGTTAGGTGGCAATACCTTTCAGGGCTGAGGCAGAGTTCCCCCAGAAAGTTGTATATGCTCTTAATCAGAGTTCAGTATATGGTGCTTTTTCTCCCACAGCCAAGATTCATGGGTCCAAGAATCAAGGAGTAGAAACAGAAGTAGCACCACTCATTATCTCCCATAGTGACCCACTCACAAAAGCTTTGATTCCTGTTCCCATGACTTTATCCTCTTCTGGCCTAGAAGTCTTAGTTCCAGAGGGAGAAATGCTTCCACTAGGAGACACAATGATTCCATTGAACTGGAAGTTAAGACTTTTGCCTCACTATGCCGGGCACTTAATGCCTCTGAATCATTAGGCAAAGAGAGAGTTACTATGCTAGCTAGGGTGATTGATCTTGATTACCAAATGGAAATTGGACTACTACTCAACAATGGAGGTAAGGGAGAGTATGTCTGGAATACAGTAGCCCCTTTCGCTGTCTCTTAGTCATAATGTGCCTGGTGATTAAGTTCAGTGGAAAACTACAACAGCTCAATTCATACAAAGCTACTAATGGCCCAGATTCTGCAGGAAGGGTTTGGGTCATTCTCCGCCAGGTAAAGTTCCATGAGATACTTGGTAAAGGTCCAACTGAGATACTTGCTAAAGTCAAAGGAAATATAGACTGGGTAGTATAAGAAGGTAGTTATAAATACATGCTCTGATTAATGTAGGGACAATGCAGAAAAGGAAGATTGAAAAAGTGCAGCCATTTTGACCGATATCAGACCCTAATAACCCTGAACAAGGAAGTCGCCAGCGAGTTGCCGGACCATGATCCCCTGAAGATGGATGAATTACTAAACTGGAGGACTTACAAACTGTTTATCATTACCTTTCTATGATAGAAGTTCATAATTAACCTTTATGTCCTGACAACAAGACAATGCTGGTCACATATGGCTGTTTCCCTATGGGGCTTTTGAACATTTAAAAATATTGGCATTGGCCCATAAGGGTTTCCCCTCCTGCTTGGGAGAGGATACCCACTCTGTCTGTGGGGTAGGGTCTGTTTGTTTTCTGTCTCTGTTTTAATAAACCTTCCTGTTGCTAGCTGGCTCCCTCTTGAATTCTTTATTGTGTGAAGCCAAGAACCCACTTGGTGAGTTCAGGGAGCTTTCCTCCCTTCATTGAGACACTCCCTGCATCATGACCACTTGACCAGTTACAGAAATGAGGACAGTAATTGTTACAAATATTTCCTCCTTATTTTGTTATGAATATGTTTGTATATATATATATGTGTGTATGTATGTATGTGTGTGTGTATATATATATATATATATATATATATGAATACTGAGATATTTTGTAGTGGGGAAGATAATTAAATGGGAACCTGGTAATTATGGTAGAGCACTGTAGTGAATATTATGATGTTCTGCCCAGATCTCCTCTGCTGGGCTATTGCACCCATCCCCCAGCTGCTTATAAATTGCCTACTGACAAGCCTCAGCTGCATTTCTCACGAAGAATTACAATTGTCCATAAGGAACTGCCTCACACAAAGTTATGCCTCCTATAAGGAAGCAGCCTGCAGGCAATGACTGACCAATGCAGGGATACAAAAGCGTAGGCCTTTGTTTCAATTGGAGCAACCCTGAAGGGCCATCCCAGCTAAAGAGCTACTATCTGTTGAGTATACCACCTGAATATCAGTTAAGGACTCAGTTTGAGAGCATTGTGCTCATTTTTTCTTTTTCTTCCTACCCAATTCTGAATTTCTCACTTCACTATAAATGAAACACTCCTCCATAAATTTTTTGCATGCTAATTCCCAGATCAGAATCTGTCTGGGTAACCTAATTAATATAGCTAGTGGAAGCCAGCTGCCACTAAAGGCAGATTGAAAAGGATTTTGGAGAAAATGGAGCTGTTTGAGATACAGGTTAAGCTTCTGTAACAAACAACGAAAATGTAGTGGATTAACTAAATAGTTGTTTTATTTTCTCTCCAATAACAGTCTGAGCAAAAGTATTCCAGGATGGTGGCTATATTCTATTGGATACCCAGGCTCAGTCTATTTTGTCATTTTGACATCCCTAGCATTTATTAATGTCCTGCTGTAAAATATCCTTGCATTTCTGAGAATTAATAATAATGCATTTATTATCATTAATGTATTTTATTATTATATTGAAGATTTAAAAATAATGCATTTTATTATTGTTATTATTATTACTATGGGATTCAGTAAGCTTTTATTTGAATTTTTGCATAAGTTAAATCAATATATTTTCAATCTTGAATTGTCCACATCTGTTTTAGGAACAAATGCTACACTTGAATTATGAAAAGAGCTGGGAAATTATGATTATTTTTTATATTTTCAGAAATACTTGTTCACATATAGATTAACTGTTTCTTGAAAGTTGAATAGAAGCCCCCTGTAAAAGTATCTGTGCTAGGATTTTGAGAACAAAATTTTTGACTATTATCTCTATTTTGTGATGCCTGTAGATATCTTTTTCTCATTTTTCCAATTTTGTCATTTTGTACTATTTTATAAATTTAATCTTTTTATCTAGATTTTCAAATTAATGAGTTACAGTTTTTAACTGTGGTCTTTGTTATTTATTAGGCTTCTATTGGATCTGTAGCTACTTGCTTTTTTAAAATCATGATTTTATTTATTTTTTTTTCCTGGTTTATTGAACAGTTTTAAGAGATGTCTGTCAATTTAATTAAGCTTTTTAAAGAAATCATTGTATCTATGTTTTATTATCTCATTATTATTTGTATTATTTCTGCCCATTATCACTTTTATCCTATTAGTTTCTTTGGTTTTAGTTACTTGGAATTTTTCCAAAATATTGAGCTGAATGCTTAGCAATTTTAAAATCATTCTTGTTTCCTTATAAAATATAAACAATGCAAATCTTCCTTTATTGTTTGTCTGTGACCCACAAATTCTGACAATTAGTGTCTTCACTATCAATTAAGAATATTTCTTTATTATGATTTTTATGTTTCTCTCTGGAAACTATGGGTTATTTATGAATATGTTATTTCATTTTCCAATAATTTTAAGCTATTCTTTTATTATTATTGATTTCTAACATTATTTTATTTTACTGATCTTTTGGAATTTACAGAGGCTTTCTATATAACAAACATATGGTTTATTATTATAAATGTTCTATGTGTGAAAATAATTTTCTGTTGTTTGTAAAGATATATGTGCACACACAGAGTATATACAAAACAGCTTTATTTTTAGATTCTCTAGAACGGTATGTTAAATTCACCAATTAAAATTGCTTATTTATCTACATTTCTTTGAAGCTCTGTCACTTTTTAATTAATAAATTACAGTTTGCATTGTTAGAAGTATATATTTGTAGTAAATGTAGCTTCTTGTTCACTGATTCTTTTTACCACAACATTTTTTCGTTTTCCCTTACATTTTTTTGCCTAAATTCTATTTTTTTCCTAGACATAAAATACCTGTCTTCAAGCTTTCCTTAGTTCATATTGGTTGGTATTTCCATTCCTTTTCCTTTATTTCCAATTATACTGTGTACCTTTAAACAATACTTAATTGGATCTTCTTTCTCCTTTTTTCTAAACTGTATGTTTTTTCATCAGTGAGTGTACTGCATTTATATTTATTGAAATTGCTGTTATATTAGGATATATTTCTGTCATTTAATTTCACATTTTCCATTTAATAATTTTTATTTCTTATGGGTATAAGTTTCTTAGTATTAGATTAGTCACAATCTTTGTTTCATGAAAAGCTCTCAACATTGTTCTAGGTATCATTCCTTTCTAATTTATTTGCTTATTTATACTGTCATGAATACACATATGAACCAGCTACCCACACTAATATAAGAACATTGACATTTGATCTCTCTTTGTATTCCTTCTCTGTCTCATCACTCTGACTCCCTTGATTCAGAGAAAATACTATTTGGCCCACTTCTCTCATTTCCATTAACAAACTCCAAGACAAATTCCCCATCATCTCTAACCTGAACTACTGTAGTACTGTCCTCATTAATTTCACTGTATCTGCTCTTTTCTACCACAAATCAACTTTCCACACTGCAAACAGAGTGAGCTTTATAAGATATAAGTCTGATCATTTTATTTTTTGGCTTAAAACTTTTCAATGACTTTTCAGTTGTGTTCTAATCTAAAGAACAATGTCTTTAGTATGGTTTCCAATATCCGGTTTGATTGATCTCTCATTTCTTCAGCCTCGTCTTTTACCACTCACCTCCTTTCTAGAACTCAGAGCACTACTCACACAGGTGTTTTTTCAGTCCCTCAATCAATGATCCCTCCCTTTACAAATTAAAATGAGGACTTTTATGACAGTTCCGGAAAACAGAAGAATGGAATTTATGAAAATTTGATTTTCAAGTGAAGCTTTGTGATGCTGTTTAATTTTTTTTTTGCCATGTGACTTTTAAAAGTAGACCTTGTGTTTATATACCTCCCTCTTCCCTTCTAAGAACTTCAAAATCTTTACTAATGGAAAGTAATTAATCTTCATTATATTATACAATGCTTGTGATGAATAGATGTGTAACTCTATTTAATAGATGATGCCAGAAAAGGTACATGAAATCCTTGAGGCTATATAGTTATGAGTCCCACATTGGGAACCAAGTTTTCTTACTCTTATTTTCATACCCTTCTCAGCTGACCCAACATTATGTTTAAGTATTCTGTATTATTTCATATTCTGGGAATTCAAGGACATTCCAAGCACCCAGTTGATGTGCAATTTCAATGTTAACCTTGAAGGTTAAATAATTGGAAAATAAATTAAATTGATTCAATCAAAATCAGTGATTTTTTTTCCAAGAGAAAAGTTAAGAGAGAGAAATGATTGCCAGTAATGGATCCAATTTTGCTTTTGTCTTCAGTTTGACTGATTCACCTCTTTCTACATTGGCCCTCTTCTGTACTTTATATCCTCTCTAGGTAGATTATGTACTATCTACTCTTGCCATTCCTGGAAAAAATTCACTACAAGAGTGGATGAATATTTCCACTAGTGCTTTATATCCTTATAGTTCATGCCCCTGGCTTTCACTAATCATGATATAAACCCAGTACTATATTTCTCAAGTAATATAAGAGGGGTTCAGAGAACCCATAGACTTGAGGAGAATATTAGAAGATAAGATAGAGCCATGGTAACATTAAGGTTGATCTATTGAATTAATTCAAGAAAGATGAGGGGAAAGTCATTATTCTTCCAATTGTTGTAAAGAAATAAATGAAATAGAATATTTTTAAAAGGCATAAAACTTGATTAAGGAAAACAGTATTTACCTTGACAAAAGAAATAGGAGTGATACATTTTGACTTCTTATAACCTTGATCATTTATGAAAGTTTTATTTTTAACAGATCAAATGACCTACTTAAAATATTGCAAACATGCCAACATGAAGCTATGTTTCTGTTTTTCCTCATCTATAAAATGGAAAAGATAATAGCAGACCTTCCTATCTTAACTCACAAGATTGCTGAGAGAAGTAATTAAGCTAACTAAATATAAACATGCGAAGTTTTAATTCTTTAAATCAACCTCAGATCATGATGTCTCTTAAAATGACTTTAAGAATATGCATTCAGGCAGAGCACAGTGGCTCACGCCTGTAATCCTAGCACTCTGGGAGGCCGAGGCGGGTGGCTTGATCGAGGTCAGGAGTTCGAAACCAGCCTCAGCGAGACCCCGTCTCTACCATAAATAGATAGAAAGAAATTAATTGGCCAACTAAAATATATAGAAAAAATCAGCCGGGCATGGTGGCGCATGCCTGTAGTCCCAGCTGCTTGGGAGGCTGAGGCAGAAGGATTGCTTGAGCCCAGGAGTTTGAGGTTGCTGTGAGCTAGGCTGACGCCACGGCACTCACTCTAGCCTGGGCAACAAAGCGAGATTCTGTCTCAAAAAAAAAAAAAAAAAAAGAATATTCATTCAATGCATATATTTGTATAGGAAATAGTAATGACAATGGTAATGTCCAAGTCACTAGATTTTTGGTGATTATAATTTTAAAGTGTCTTATTTGTATTTTTATTTTTATAGAAAAGTAAATTTTATAGAAAAATAAAAAGGTAGTACATGAAGGGAAAATTATTTCAATGGAGGTAAATTATTTTTATCATAAAGTTAATCATATTTTATGTTTAAAATGATATTTTAAAATAGTTTACAAATAACCTCAAATCATGAAAACAAACTGCGACAGAATAATTGTATGAGGTGATATACTTGGGAAAATACTTATCACAATCATTTTATTTAAATACTCTAATGAATTCCTATATATTACCCAAAATCACACAAGAACAACAGGATGTTATTGAGATTCATGCTGAGCCTAAATAGTCTATGTAATTGGAAGACCATTAAGTGTAATCTAGAGAGATTATCACGTGTGATTGCATAGATTGTATTCTGTCCATATGCAGTAGGTCTTAATTTACAACCTTATTTATTTAAAATATTATTATTTTTACCACATTAAAATGTATTTATAAATGTAAATATATTGATCAGATAATAGCAACATTTTCACTCAATCTGAGTTTTACACCAGTCACAAGCCTACTTAGGGTATCTTTACAGACCACCAGAATAAAACTAGTTTAAATAGATCTCATTAAACAGGTAACTGACAAATTTCTACCTGCTTTACTACACTGTAGGCATGGCCTTTGTATAGTATAGGAGCAGCAGCAGTAAATACAACTCAGTAAATATCATATTTGTTTAGATTTCTTAACTGAATATATACATATATTTATTATATATTATAATTATATATCTAGTATATATATATATTTCCATAATTCATGCAGAGATATATCTCCTCTCTCTCCTAACTGGTGGTATTAGATACACCAAGTAGAAGAAAATTGATCAAACTCTTAAAGCTGTAAAAAAAAATGAAAGTATCTATGGGCTTACTCCAATAAAATCTGAAATAAGAATGATGCTGGATCTGCATTTTTAAATATATAGTTCTTTAAAGATATATGCAACCTGAGAATAGAGTCATTTCAATACTCATGAATTAGTGGGTGGTAGCTTTGATTTAGTGTATAGTATATTAGATTCAGCAGGTTATATATTTGATTCAAAAGATTATGTTTCTGGTTCGAGAGATGATATATTGGATTTATGCAGGACATCTATTAATAATTCAGCAGATGATATATCTTATCAATGCATGATGTATCTGTTACAGAAGGTGATATATTTAATTCAACAGCTAGTATTTCAGATTAAAAATGTGATCCATTTTTTCCAGAATTAATTTTAATCAAAACTGATTTATCTATTTTATCATGAAGTATACCATGTTCTGTAAGTTATTTATTTAGGTATATGGGATATGAATTTTATTATTAATATAGATTTTATTACAAAATAGCTCAAACATTTCTGGATTACTTTGACTTTGTTATTCCATTTCATCCATTTTTAAGGTTTTCAAAGACCACCTACTTCAGAATAATCAGGAATGCTTATTAAATGTGTAATTTCCTCAGACCCACCACAGACCTAAAAAGGAGTAGGGATGAGTAACTGTATATTTAACAAGGACCCACAGTAATTTTTATGCACAGTGAAGTTGTATGCTTTATGATGTTTGAAAACTTTGACACGTTAGAAACAAGATATACTAAAGCAAAGGAAAATATGAAGTTCTTCTGTATATGAAAAATAAGTTTATGATGTACCTTAAACTTACTTGCTGTTTGTAATTATCACAACACCTATTGTCTATATTACTTCTAATGCAAGGTATAAAAGCACAGTTCAAACTCACCTGTGTCTGGCCCTAAATATGAAGTAAACTTTCATCTCTCCCTTTGGTCTTATC
>VSMD01083548.1:0-102500 GCA_008750895.1 Mirza zaza | reverse complement strand
AGACAATATAGCCACCAGCCGGAGGCACCTCCAGGGAACAAGACCTTCCTTCCTGGGACATTACAGCTGACTAAGGGGAACTCAGACTGTGAGCTCCCTACCCGCCAGCCCTCCCAGTTGCTGCTGGCACGGTGATTCCAGGAGAACAGTGCAGACCCTGAGGCTGAGAGACAAAGATCCAGCTTGGGCTCACTGTGGGTGAATTGGGACTGGCACTCCTCTACCTGGTGGGGGTATAGTTTGAACTCTGGGGCCCAGAGGTCAGACCTGCAGACCAGATTCCGTGCACTGAGGTCTTGCATTGCCCAGGGCACAAAAGGGATATACGTGCATAGCCTACTGAGGTGTGTGTGCCTTCAGGGAAAGATCAGCCTCCTAGAGGGCAACCCTCCTCCCAAAAGGAGGCCATACGCCCAGCCCAGGTGTCGTTCCTGCGTAGGGAACCTCCCCGCCGGCATCACAGTCCGGGGAGGCCAGGTGGTTTGTGGTCTGGCCTGCTGGCAGAGGCCCAGGAGTAGCTGCAGAGTTGGGGAGGGTGGAAAGAAGCGAGGCCCGCTCCAGACTGCGGGTCTCAGACAGACCCACCACCACACGCAGACTTTCTAGCTGAGCGGGGCCATTCCAGCCCCTCCCTGACAGCTTTTCCTGGAAGCAGAGAACAGAATTTTGACCCCTGCTAACGGCATTGGTGGTGGCTGAGGGCAGGCTTACCCAACCCAGCTCCGCCCCTACTCTCTCGTAGACCAGCCCTCCCTGAGGGGGAGAAAAAACATACCTGGAAGTCCCAGGGCCCCACAGACCACCTGAAGCACTAGGGTGCCTCTCTACAGGAACAAACCTGATAACAGGACACAAAAACAACAGCATAGCCTGTTCCTCCAAGCAAGCGCCATCTACTGACAGGGAGGACATCCTGCACACCCTTTTCATGGCACCTACTGACTCATCGTGCAGGGAGTGGTGGAATCTCACCCACAGATACCACCTACCGGCTCAGAAACTAGCAAGGTCTGTGAATACCCAAACAAAAACCTAAGGAAAGAAACAACTGATTGACATGGGAAGAAATCAGCACAGGAACTCCAGAAATATGAAAAACCAAATGGAAAAAACACCCCCAAAGAGGAGCACCAGCCCCCTAGAAACAGACACCAACCAAAATCAGGCAACCAAAATGACAGAAGAGGAATTTCATATGTGGATCGTAAGAAAACTCAATGATCTGCAAGAACAACTCAATAATCAACACGAAGAAAGCAGAAAAAGCCTCCAGGACCTAGAACAAAAGATCACTAAAGAAATAGACATAATGAAGAAAAGATTAACCGAACTCCTAGAAATGAAGAATCAATTCAGGGAACTACAAAATACAGTGGAAAGTCTCAAGAACAGGATAGATCAAACAGAAGAAAGAATCTCAGAGATTGAAGATAACACCCTCCAACTAAATAAAACCATCACAGAGATAGAGCAGAGAAGAAGAGAAAAGAGCAAAGCTTACAAGAGATGTGGGATTCTGTGAAAAAACCTAATGTGAGGGTCATGGGGTAACCAAAAGGGGAAGAAGACAACACTCAAGGGTTGGAAAAGATATTTGAAGTTATAATAGAGGAAAATTTCCCAGGCCTTGCTCAAAATCTCGGTGTACAACTTTGAGAAGCTCAGAGGACCCCTGGGAGATTCAATAAAAACAGGAAGACGTCATGACATGCAATCATCAGATTGACCAAAATATCAAATAAAGAGGCCCTTCTAAGAGCTGTAAGATAAAAGGAGCAAGTAACATACAAGGGAAAGCCAATTAGAATAACACCAGACTTCTCTACTGAGAATTTACAAGCAAGGAGAGACTGGGGCCCCATTCTCACTCTTCTGAAACAAAACAATGCCCAGCCTAGAATCTTATTCCCTGAAAAACTAAGCTTTGTATATGAAGGAGAAATAAAGACATTCTCAGACAAGCAAAGTCTCAGAGAATTCACCAAAACAAGACCAGCCCAACAAGAAGTACTCAAAACAGTGTTATGCATGGAACACCATAAAAAGAACTCACAAATATAAAAACAACCAAAACCCAAAGATTAAAGGCCAGATAATACAACGGCTCAAGAGAGAATCAAAGCAACAACATCCAACCCAACAGAATGAACAATAATCTACCCTACCTATCAGTTCTCTCAATAAATGTGAATGGCTTAAACTCTCCACTCAAGAGACATAGGCTGGCTGAACGGATAAGAAAATACAGGCCAAGTATATGCTGTCTTCGGGAAACACATCTAACCTGCAAGGATGCCTATAGACTAAAAGTAAAAGGGTGGACATCAGTATTCCAGGCAAGTGGAAGCCAAAAAAAGGCTGGTGTGGCAGTTCTAATTTCAGACGACTTAGTTTTTAAACCAACAAAAGTAGTGAAAGACAAAGAGGGTCAGTATATAATGGTGAAGGGCACAGTTCAACAAGAAGAGATAACAATTTTAAATATATATGCACCCAACTTAGGTGCACCCAGTTTCATAAAGCAAACCTTACTGGATCTAAGCAAATGGATTAATAGCAACTCCATAATCACCGGAGATTTCAACACCCCACTGATGGCACAAGACAGATCCTTCAAACAGAAAATTAATAAAGAAATAATGGACTTAAACAAAACTCTAGAACAATTGGGTCTGACTGACATTTACAGGATATTCTACCCAAAATCCACTGAATATATGTTCTTCTCATCAGCTCATGGGACATTCTCTAAGATTGACCATATCCTAGGACACAAAGTAAATCTCAAAAAATTTAAAAAATATAGAAATCATACCATGTATCTTCTCAGATCACAGTGGAATAAAAGTAGAAATCAACCCTAACAGAAATTCACATTTCTACACAAAAACGTGGAAATTAAACAACCTCCTACTAAATGATTACTTCATAAATGAAGAAATCAAGATGGAAATTAAAAAAATAGTATGGACAAAATGACAATGGAGAGACAAGTTATCAAATCCTCTGCGACACAGCTAAAGCTGTTCTGAGAGGAAAGTTTATCTCAATAAATACCTATATCCAAAAGACAAAAAGATCACAAATAGACAATCTAATGAAACGACTCAAAGAGCTGGAAAAATAAGAAGAGACCAACCCCAAACCCAGAAGAAGAAGTGAAATCAACAAGATCAAATCAGAACTAAACGAAATTGAAAACAGGGAAGCTATTCAGGAGATTAATAAAACAAAAAGTTGGTTCTTTGAAAAAATTAACAAAATTGACACGACATTGGCTAAGCTAACGAAAAGCAGAAAAGAGAAATCTCTAATAAGTTCCATCAGGAACAAAAAAGGAGATATCACAACTGATCCCAAGGAAATACAAGATATAATTCATGAATACTACAAAAATCTTTATGCACACAAACTGGAAAATGTGGAGGAAATGGACAAATTTCTACAAACACTGCCTCCCTAGACTCGACCAGGAAGAAATAGATTACCTGAACAGACCAATCTCAACAGCTGAAATAGAAACAGCAATTAAAAATCTCCCTAAAAAGAAAATCCCTGGTCCAGATGGTTTCAAATCCGAATTTTACCACAATTACAAAGAAGAACTAGTACCTATCTTGCTGAAAGTATTCCACAACATCGAGAAGAACGGAAACCTCCCCGACACCTTTTATGAAGCGAATATTACTCTGATACCAAAACCAGGAAAGGATGCAACAAAAAAAAGAATACTACAGACAAATATCTATAATGAATATAGATGCAAAAATTTTCAACAAAATCTTAGCTAACCGAATCCAGACGCTTATCAAAAAAATAATCCATCACGACCAAGTGGGCTTCATCTCAGGGATGCAGGGATGGTTCAACATACGTACATCTATAAATGCAATTCACCACATAAACAGGAGCAAAAACAATGACCACATGATTCTTTCAATAGATGCAGAAAAAGCTTTTGACAAAATTCAACACCCTTTCATGATACGAACACTTAATAAAATAGGCATAGAAGGGACATACCTAAAATTGATACAAACCATATATGAAAGACCCATAGCAAACACCATACTGACTGGGGAACAATTGAAAGCATTCCCACTTAGAACTGGAACCAGACAAGGCTGCCCACTGCCTCCACTTCTGTTCAACATAGTGCTGGAACTCCTGGCTACAACAATCAGACAGGAAAATGGAATTAAAGGTATCCAAATAGGGGCAGAAGAGATCAAACTTTCACTGTTTGCTGATGATATAATATTATATCTAGAAAACCCCTGAGATTCAACCAAGAAACTCCTGGAACTGATCAATGAATTTAGTAATTTCTCAGGATACAAAATCAATACACAGAAATCAGAGGCATTCATATACACCAACAACAATCTAATTGAGAACCAAATCAAAGACTCAATTCCCTTCACAATAGCAACAAAGAAATTAAAGTACCTAGGAATATACTTAACCAAGGAGGTAAAAGACCTCTACAGGGAGAACTGTGGAACACTGAGGAAGGAAATAGCAGAGGATGTAAACAGATGGAAATCCATACCATGCTTGTGGATTGGCAGACTCAACATCATTAAAATGTCTATACTACCCAAACTGATCTACAGATTCAATGACATACCTATTTAAATTCCATTAGCTTTCTTCATAGATATAGAAAAAATAATTTTACGCTTCGTATGGAACCAAAGAAGACCCCGAATATCAAAAGCAATTCTAGGCAACAAAAACAAAATGGGAGTCATTAATATGTCAGATATCAAACTCTACTACAAAGCTTTAGTAATTAAATCAATCTGGTATTGGCACAAAAATAGGAATATTGACCAGTTTAACAGATCTGAGAATCCTGATATAAAACCATCCTCATATAGCCATCTAATCTTTGACAAAGCAGACAAAAACAAACACTGGGGAAAAGAATCCCTTTTCAATAAATGGTGCTGGGAATACTGGTTAGCCACCTGTAGAAGGCTAAAACAGGACCCACACCTTTCAACTCTCACAAAAATCAACTCACGGTGGATAACAGACTTAAACCTAAGGTAGGAAACTATTAGAATTCTAGAGGAAAAAGTTGGAAACACTCTCCTAGACATCGGCGTAGGCAAAGAGTTTATGAAGAAGTCCCCAAAGGCAATCACAGCAGCAACAAAAATAAATAAAGGGGACATAATCAAACTACAAAGCTTCTGCACAGCCAAAGAAATAGTCATGAAAGTAAACATAAAATCTACAGAATGGGAGAAAATTTTTGCATCCTACGCATCCGATAAGGGGCTGATAACTAGAATATATTTAGAACTCACGAAAGTCAGCAAGAAAAAATCCAATAACCCTATTGAAAAGTGGGCAAAGGACTTGAACAGAAACTTTTCTAAAGAAGACAGAAGAATGGCCAACAAACATATGAAAAAATGCTCACCATCTCTAATCATCAGGGAAATGCAAATCAAAACCAAAATGAGATATCCCTTAACTCCAGTGAGAATGGCCTTTATGAAAAAGTCTCCAAACAATAAATGCTGGCGTGGATGCGGAGAGAGAGGAACACTCCTACACTGCTGGTGGGACTGCAAACTAGTTCAACCTCTGTGGAAAGCAATATGGAGATACCTTAAAGTGATACAAGTGAATCTTCCATTTGATCCAGCAATCCCATTGCTGGGCATCTACCCAAAAGATCCAATGACACTCTACCAAAAAGACATCTGCACTCGAATGTTTATAGCAGCACAATTCATAATTGCAAGGCTGTGGAAACAGCCCAAGTGCCCATCAATCCAAGAATGGATTAATAAAACGTGGTATATGTATACCATGGAGTACTATTCAGCTCTAAGAAACAACGGTGATAGAGCACATCTTATATTTTCCTGGTTAGAGCTGGAACCCATACTACTAAGTGAAGTATCCCAAGAATGGAAAAACAAGCACCACATATACTCACCAGCAAATTGGTTTTAACTGAGCAGCACCTAAGTGGACACATAGGTACTACAGTAATAGGGTATTGGGCAGGTAGTAGGGGGGAGGGGGAGAGGTACATACATATATAATGAGTGAGATGTGCACCATCTGGGGGATGGTCATGCTGAAGATTCAGACTTTTGGGGGGCGGGGAGGAATGGGCATTTATTGAAACCTTAAAATCTGTACCCCCATAATATGCTGAAATAAAAAAAAAAGAATATAAAACTGAACCATGAAGTTTAATATTTGATTTATACAATCATTGGCAGAATTTTGACGCAGATTTTATAGACAAGGTCTCACTCTGTCACTCAGGCTGGAGTGTATTAGCATGATCATAGCTCACTGCAGCTTCCAACTTCTGGGTTCAAGCAAATCTCCTCCTTCAGCCTCCCAAGTAGCTGAGACTACAGATGCATGCCACCATGCCAAGAGGCTATTTTTTTCATTTTTTAAGAGACAGAGTCTTGCTATGTTTCCCAGGCTGAAGACATAAATTTTACATGAAAAAGCCATACATGTAAAATCAAGAGAATTTGGCTTAGGATCTGAATTTTTCTAGTCATTTTATAAAATGTAAATAGTTTACAAATATAATTTTAACTGTGAAAAGTGAGTTTCATAGATTGATGACACAATCTAATTCTCAACAAGGCTATGAAATTCAGGTGCACGCTAAAGTTTTCAATGCGGTTGTTTTTGTTTTGTTTTCGTTAACAATTACTAAATCCTTATTATATGCCAAGCACTTTGCATACATTATTTTATTTAACTGTCCTATCAGAATAGGAGAATTTAAATTATTCGGTCAATGTCATGCTTCTAATAGGGTCAACTCATATGGTTTCAATCTTCAGCTGTCTGATTTCAGTGCTCAAACCTTTATCCACTAAATTATATTTCATTTCATTCCCAGTTTCCTTAGCACCTTTTCTGTATCTTCCATGAGGATAATAGAGGCTCATCAGTAATGAATATATGTCATGCATATTTGTCCACTAACCCTGGAGCAAAGCTGTTCATTCCATGTATGTGTATAGAACAGACTATGGCAAAAAATTAAAATAATTAATCACTGATGATCAAATGGTAAGAAACTTTACAGGGTGCAGAAGGAAAAAACAATCAGAACTAAAAATGCTATGTGTGCTATGAAGAGATGATCTTGTCAGCAAAGTTTGTAAGTTATGCACTTGAAGGATGAAATTTCAGGGTAAGAAGAAAGACTAATACAGGGAGGCTAATGGTTTAAATTACATAATTTGTCTCTAAGCCTTGGACTTTGATTTATATTAACATGCAGATACACTTAGGTTGAAAACACTTGAAGTAGTTATAAGTAAATTTATCTTTTTGTGAGGTAATGAATTGAGAACATATTTGTGAGGTATAGAAAAATTGGTCAGAAGTAAATTTGGGTAATAATGACACTGATGAGTAAAGCCTATGCAATTTTGGTGGAAAATAGGTTCTTAAACTCAATAACGTACAGAGAAGTCAGATGCAGCATGAAACTCTTGTGAAAAACCCAATGATCCAGACATACTAAGGTTAAATTTTTTTTACCCCTTTGTTTAAATAAGCCCAATCTAAAGTTAGGGTTATTCGCTCTGAAATACTTAAGATCTTGATTTTGCCTAGACCATCAAATAATGATATTTCTTCCCTATGGGGAGAGATCACTTCCTTATTTGGGGTTTATGGGAGTGTGTAGGAACAGTTTTGAAACAATCTCCTTATTTCTACTATTGTTTTCTTCTCAAGTTGTAACTTCAGGTTACCATCCGTCACTTGCCTTGGACCTGGTGAGGTTACTGTAGTCTGAAGGGAAACTTCCAGGTAGATAGAGAAAGGGAGAGAGCCTGAAAAACTGTGCATTCTCTGCAGCTTTACTTATGCCCAGCCAAGCAAGGAAAGCACAGCTTGAATAGATCAGCCTGGCATGTGTGAACCAGATTTCAGGTAAGAGGATCAAATGAAGAAAGGTGTCTGTGGCTGGAAAAGACAGTAACACACAGAAACATGCAAGCACACACACACACACACACACACACACACACACATCGGACTGTAACTATAAATGGAAGGATGACCTTTATGAGAATATGTATAAAAAACCAAGTTGGTTATACATTGAGGTATATAGCACAGAAATCAACAGCACAGGCTTTAAAATCAGACACACTTGTTTCCAATCCCAACCCTGGAACATTGACTTGGGACAAGTTACATAACATCTTAGCTTTAGTTTCCTCATCTACAAATGGCCTCTGTCTTAGAAACTTTTTCAGAGGACTTTCCCAAGAAATGAATGAAGTAGTGTATATAAAGTATTCAGCATAGTGATTACCATGCAATAAAATTCAATAAATGGCATCAATGATCTTGATGATAATCATGCCACTGATGATGGTAACAGTAATAATAATGATGATGGTACTGTAAATTTTTAGCATAAGCTTTAGGCAAAAAATGGTGACTTTGTAGTATATACTTTTATATACTTCATAGAACCATAAAACTAATTAAAACGTGCTATATCACACTCACCAATAACCTGATTCTTTCTTGTTTTTTGAATGACTTTTCATATAATATCAGTAAACGAAACTATTCTTACATAATTTTCTTTCAGGAAAGAAACAATACTCTCACCTTTTTTAATTTAATAATTCAGACAACAAATTATTTAAAATTAGTATCTGTATGGAAGATTGGAGCAACAAATTTAACAAGCTTGATCTAATTCACACACACACACACACACACACACACACGAGTCAGCCCTTCCTATCTCTGGGTTATGCATACATGGATTAAACCAACTGCAGATTTAAAATATTTGAAAAAAATAGATGTTTGCATCTGTAATCAACATGTAGGCTTTTTGTCATTATTACCTAAACAATACAGTATAACAACTATTTAATATTTACATAGAATCTACATTGTGTTAGGTATTATAAGTAACTAGAGATAATTTAAATATATGAGATGGTTGTATAGGTTATATGCAAATAGTACACCTTTTATACGGGATGTGAGTGTCTGTAAATTTTAGTATCCATAAAGAATTCTGGAACCAATCCCCAATGGATACCAAGGGAAAACTGTATGTATGTGTTTGTGTGTGTGTGTGTGTGTGTGTAATGTGTGTACGTTTGTGTATGTAATTATTTGTTGCTGTGATTGGTGAAAGAGAATTGACAGCAACAAATAATTAGGAAAGTTTCCATAATATTAATAAAAGGGAATTAGAAACCTGTTAAAGTTTTCTCATATGTCCTTAATCTAAATATAGCTACAATGAGCTGATGGTTTCAAGTAAACATACAGAAGAGCTTTGTATACAGTTCAATATAAGTGGTTGGATGTTCTTACTAGACAAATTTGTTGAATAAAGTTGGTAATTAATGGAACTTCCATAGCTATAGTAACAATCACAGGCCCAATCTAAATGGTAATTATAGTGAACAAAATATTTATTAAACACCTACATAGCCAAACCTTATACCTGGAAGAGAGACAAGGCTAAACAAACAAACAAAAATATTATTTAAATCTGGGCCCTGGTTCAGTGATTTCTACAAATATAGAAAAACTACAAAGGACAGGATGTTGTGAAAGACTGTCAGAGATAGGAAGATAATATATGATTCCTTCCCTCAAGGTTATTTATGATCCAATAGCAGAGGCAAGTATATAAATAACTATAAGACAAGCTGGAGTAAGATAGATATCCTTAAAAAGGTATAGTGATAGGAAAATATTATATCTGGAGTGACTAAGTCTGAAAGTATGTTGATTCTTAGTGGTAGGCAGTAGGACAATCTAAGTATACATGAGCCAAAGGCAATACTATTGTACATTTGACTATTAAAAGTGAAAAGCCAAAAGTATAATTTGAAGTGTCCAAAATTGCATAGCAAACTGGTTTAAAGAAGCATCAGTGTCCTGGTTGTGAGTTATGGAATGGAAATATAGAAATTTTACTTTATTAAGGATGTGATAGAGTGTCAAAATAAGCCACAATATTTTGTAGCTCCTCTTATTAAGAAGTTAAATGTATCTTTATAAACTTTGAGTTTCACTTTGGTCATGGGAATTGATTTGGCTATTGAAATGTTATTAAATATGATGCAAGCAGAGGCTTGAAAAATATTCACATATTAGAAGCATGCCTTCTTTACTAATGGAAACTCTTCTGCACCTACTGTGAGAGAGCCCAGAAAAAATAAATAAATTGGATGTGATCAAAAGTAAATTTTTGTGCTACAAATGATACCATCAAGAAAGTGAAAATAACATGGTGGGTGTGGTGCGCATCACCTGGAGGCTGGACACGCTTGAACCTCTGGCATAGCAGGGTGGAGGAAGGGGGCAGGGGCAAGATATGTAACCCCAACAATATTTGTACCCCCATAATATGAGGTAAAAAAAAGAAAGTGAAAATATAGCCCACATAATGAGAAAAATATGAGAGAAGATATTTGCAAATCATACAGCTTACAACTTAAAAATAAAAGGACAAATAACCAAACTAAAATATGAGCAAAAGGTTTGAATGGGCATTTCTCAGAAGAAGATGTACAAATGGACAATAAGCATGTGAAAAGATGCTCAATATCAGTAGTCATTAGGATAATGTAAGTTACAACCCCTGTGAAATACCACTTTACAGCCAATGGGATGTCTATAATTAAAAAGATAAGTGTTGAGTAGGATATGGAAAAGTCAGAAGCCTCATACACTGTTGGTAGGAATGTAAAATGATGCAGTCACTTTGAAAAATAGTCCAAAGTTCCTCAAAATTTTAAACATGTAATACCCAGTAATTATACTCTGAAGCATATACTCAAGAGAAATAAAAACCTATTTTCACACAACAGTTTGTATGTTCATGTATGTTCATAACATTTCCAATAGCCAAAAAGTGGAAACAGCCCAAATGCCCATTAATGATGGAATGGATGATCAAAATGTGGTATGTCCATACAATGGAATACCATTCAGCAATAAAAAAGGATGAAATACAGATACATGCTAAAATTCAGATAAACCTTATAAACATTATACTAAGTGAAATAATCCAGTCACAAAAGAACACATATAATATGATCCCATTTATATTAAATATCCAGAACAGACAAATGTATAAAGACAGAAAGTATTAATGGTTTTCTGGGGCTGGGGTGAATGGGGGGATTGGAGAAATGTGTCTAAAGTGTATTATACTTCTTTTAAGGAGAGGAATCTAAAGTATATCATGCTTATTTTTAGGATGATAAAACTGTTCTAAAATTGATCATGGTGATGGTTACACAGCTTTGTAAATATATTAAAAGCCATTGAATTGTATATTTGAAATCAGTAAATTGGTATATGAATTATATTAATAGCTAAATAAACCTGTTACAAAAAATCAAATTGAAGGACATAAAACAATGTCCAAGCAAGTAGAAAAGAAAGTTATGCTTTTAAAAGAAAAGTTCATATCACAAAATATTAATTAGGCTAAAATTAATTTATAAATTTAATGTATTTTAATTTATAGTACAACTATTTAGGGCTTGAATTATTTAAATTGGTTGAAATTAATTTGAAAGTTTAGATAATATAATAAATTTCTGAGTATATTCAGTAAAATAATAAAAAAAGCAAATAGTGAGGACTAGCTTAAGTAGCTATTTAATATAAAATGTATCATAAAGCCACTAACATCAAAATAGTGCAGGATGGTTATAACATTAAACAGATAGGTTATTTTAAAACACTAAAGGTGTTTTATGCATAGTACAAACTTAGAGAATGTTGATGAGTAAAAGTTGTCACCCACAAACTTTAGCCCCATTGAGCTTTCATTCACGTGTGAAGATATTCAAAGGATTACTTGGATATACATGGAATTAAGATGTGTAATCCATGTGGAAAAAAATCTTTGTGGGAAAAAAATATTGACATATTTCATGTATTGAAGAACCCAAATAGCCAAAGCAATCCTAAACAAAAAGAACAAATCTTGGGGCATTACTTTACCTGACTTCAAATTATACTACAAGGCTAAAATAACCCAAACGACATGGTACTGGTATAAAGGGAGACACATAGACCAATGGGAAAGAATTGAGAAGCCAGAACTAAAACCATACAGCTACAATAAACTTATCTTCAACAAAGCAGACAAAAGCATACACTGGGGAAAAATACTCTAGTTCATAAATGCTGCTAGAAAACCTAGATAGCCACATGCAGATAAATGAAACTGTATCCCAATCTCTCAATACATACAAAATTAAACTGAAGGTGCATTAAAGACTTAAATTTAAGACCTGAAACCATAAAAATCTTAGAAGAAAATTTAGGAAAAACTCTTCTGGACATTGGGCTAGGCAAAGAATTTCTGACTAAGACTCCCAAAGTAAATACAACAAAAACAAAAATAAATAAATTGGACATAATTAAACAGAAAAATTTCTACACAGCAAAAGAAATAATCAACAGAGTAAACTGGCAACCTACAGAATGGTACAAAATATTTACAAACTATATATCTGACAAAGGACTAATATTGAAATTCTACAAGGAAATCAAACAACCTCTAAACTAGCCAAAATTATTCTTTTTCTTAAAAACAACAAAACACCCATCCTCACACCACATAAAATCTTACTTTCCTTTTATATTTTGCATACAATTGCTTCTGTTATTATTTTATATTTTAATTAGATTGTTTTAACTTGTAGTAACTGTAGTTTCTAGTAAAAACTTAGGAAATAAACAATTTTAAGTTATCTTTTATATAACATTTTATAAATATACATTTAATAATTTCTAGAAACATATACTTCTTTTTTTGTTTTTACCTGAGAATATTACAGGGGTACAAATGTTTAGGTTACACATATTATCTTTGCCCTGCCCAAGTCAGAGCTACAAGAGCATCCATCCCCCAGACAGTACGCACTGCACCCATTAGTTGTGAATATACCCATCCCCTCTCCTCTCCCACCTTCCTGACACCCAATGAATGTTACTACCATATGTTCACATAAGTGTTGATCAATTAATACCAGTTTGATGGTGAGTACTGTAGTGGCAGCTCTTCACTCTGGAGCTTGGTAGTGAAAGAATAATTACTCGAAACACATAATGTTTAGAGAGAAGGGGAGAGACCAAAATCTGAAGGAGAAAATGGCCTCCTCAGCTAAGTTCTTTCCCATATTTATTAACAAGGATAAGTGTAGAGGGTCAGGGAGTACACAAAAATGTGGAAACTCAAGCAAGCACAGCTCTTTGCAGATAAGGAACAAGAGACGTGTACATATCAGCTGATAATTCTTAGAACAAAGACTTAGCTGGGGGATAAAGGTTTGGGCCATTTGCTAATTTCCTTAACAACATTAGTACATAGTTAGCTGTTTTCAGCTGACCTTTGAACACAGCAAGCAAGCAGCTTCAGGTAGGCATTTTAGCCTGTCCCTTCATTCACTCTGCTCACATTATTTCCATCCATACATACTTTCTTCTAGGCCCAGCCTACACATGTCCCCCTTTTTGTTTATTTAAAAGTAGAGACAGAGTGTGAGAAGGAGAAAGAGAGATGTAAGCTTCAGCCAGAGTGTTTCTATGATGGTGTTGGGGGGTTATTATTTGACAGATCCCTCATTCTAGAAAGCAAAAGAAACAGAAAGTGATAAGACCAGCCAGGACAATAAACCACATATGTAAATTGAGGCCTGAAAACCAATTATTAGGATTTAGCTGGGAAAAATTATTTTTGTAAATAACACTGAAGCCGAAATTCAAATCAAAAATTAAATGACGTTTACAATAGCCTCAAAGAAAATTAAATATCTAGGAATATATTTAACAAAAGATGTGAGAGACATATACAGGGAGAACTTTTAAACACTAAGAAAAGAAATTGTAGATCATGTAAACAGATGAAAAAATCTACCTTGCTCATGGATTGGTAGAATCAACATTGTTAAAATGTCCATACTACCTAAAGTGATCTACAGAATTAATGCAATCCCTATCAAAATACCATGATCATTCTATACAGATCTAGAAAAAATAATTCTACACTTCGTATGGAACCAGAGAAGACCTCATATAGCCTAAACAATCTTAAGTAAAAAGAACAAACTGGGAAGTATCAGTCTACCAGACTTCAAGCTGTACTACAAGGCTACAGTAACTAAACACCATTTCACTGGCACAAGAATAGACAAACAGACCTTTGGAACAGGACTGAGAATGCAAAGTTGAAACCATCTGCATGTGGTACTCTAATCTTTGAGGAGGCAGACAAAAATATACACTGGGGAAAAGAATCTCTTTTCAATAAATGGTGCTGGGAAAACTGGATAGCTACATGCAGGAGATTGAAACTGGATACCCACTTTTCACCTCTCACAAAAATCAATTCAAGTTGGAGGACAGACTTAAACCTAAGACATGAAACCTTATGAATTCTAGAAGAAAGATGTTGGGAAGACTCTGGCAGACATTAGCCTAGGCAAAGAACTTTTGAAAAAGACCACCAAAGCAATTATAGTAGCAACAAAAATAAATAAATGGGATCTCATCAAATTAAAAAGCTTTTGTACAGCCAAAGAAACTATCATCAGAATGAATAAACAGCCAACAGAATGGGAGAAAATATCTGCTCTCTACATATCCGATAAAGGGCTAATAACAAGAATCTATATAGAACTTAAAAGAATCCACAATAAAAAATCAAACAACCCTATCAATAAATGGGTAAAAGAAATTAACAGAAACTTTTCAAAAGAAGATATAATAACGGCCAGAAAACATAAAAAATGCTCACATCTCTAATCATTAGAAAAATGCAAATCAAAACCACAGTGAGGTATCACCTAAACCCAGTGACATTGGCCTCTATCAAAAAATCCCCAAACAATAAATGCTGGAGAGGATGTGGAGAGACAGAAACACTCATACACTGCTAGTGGGACTGCAAATTAGTGCAACTTCTGTGGAAAAGAATTTGGAGATACCTTAAAAGAGCTAAAAATACAAATACCATTCAATCCCACAATAGCACTATTAGGCATGAACCCAAAAGAGCAAAAGCCATTCTATAATAAAGACATCTGCACCCAAATGTTTATGGCAGCACAATTCACTATTGCAAAGATGTGTAAGCAACCCAAGTGCCCGTCAATTCATGAGTGGATTATTAAAATTTGGTATATGTTTACAATGGAATATTACTCAATTATAAGAAATCACAGTGATCTAGTGCCTCTTATATTTTCCTGAGTAGAGCTTGAGCCCATCCTCCTAAGTGAGGTATCACAAGAATGGAAGAATAGGCTCCACATGTACTCAAAATCAAACTAGCACTAACTGATCAACACTATGGTGCTCACATGGTAGTGATATTCTTCAGGGATTAGGGGATGGACAGTAAACTCACAATTAATGGACCTGGTGAGCATTGTAGAGGGGAAGGGCATGCCTCTAATCCTTGCTCGGGTGAGAGAAGGTCATAAAATGAAACCAAAATATTTGTACCCTCATAGTATCCTGAAATAAAAATAAATTTAAAAATATTCCTTGTAGATCCTGAAGATATGACACTTGGTTTTCCTTTTGATTGGTAATTAATTGTCTTTATAATTCAGAAGTTAAGTCAGTAGCACTCATTTTTAAAGTGTTGAAAACACCATGTAGATGTAGCTTTATTTTTTCCTTAGAATGTTGAGACTGGTGAGTGTTACACAAAGGTGGGAGTGTTCTCAATCACATTGCAATGTTTGTGGGAGAGACAAAGCTTGCTATTGGTCACCTAACCACTCTACTGCTGCCTCCAGCGCTTGGGGACCTGTGGGAATACCTTTGTCAATGGCTGTTTGTTAAATCATTTCTTTTGTAACATTAGTCATTACTTCACTAACAACTTTAGCTGTATGGATACCAGCTTCTAAAGAGACTGAGGCAATGGTGGCAGTGGCTATAATCACAATAGCTGAAATGAGGAAGGGAATTAAGGTAAACGAAACTGGGAGCCAGGCGTGGTGGCTCACGCCTGTAATCCTAGCACTCTGGGAGGCCGAAGCCCAGGCTGAGGCTGGGCGTGATTGCTCAAGGTAAGGAGTTCAAAACCAGCCTGAGCAAGAGCAAGACCCCGTCTCTACTATAAATAGAAAGAAATCAATTGGTCAACTAATATATATAGAAAAAGTAAGCCGAGCATGGTGTTGCATGCCTGTAGCCCCAGCTATGTGGGAGACTGAGGCAGCAAGATCTCTTGAGCCCAGGATTTTGAGGTTGCTGTGAGCTAGGCTGATGCCACGGCACTCATCCTATCCTGGGCAACAAAGTGAGACTGTCTCAAAAAAAAAAAAAAAAAATAGAAACTGGGGAGCACGAAGCTTTCCAAAAGCCTGCTGAGTGGTATAAATGGCAGAAGAATCCTGCCAGGGTCTGGTAAGATTAACTGGAAGCCATATTTGAGCCTGCCGTCTTAATGGCAGCACAGAGGTCAAATTACGGGTTGTCACACTGTGGTAGGAAAGACAATTTACAAACCAGTCAGGAGGGGTAATGTTAATGGTATAATACAAACTGGTCGCTGTCAAAATGGGCAATTGTGATCAACTACAAACAGACAAATTCATCAGTATGGGATCCACTCGGGACCTGTAGAGGTTTGAACACAAACATATCCTCTTACCCATGTTAATACACCAAATGGGCCATTCCAAGTTCCCACAGAATCCCATGATTGCACTCATACCTTCCATAGGGGGTTAGGTTGAGGTCTAGAAAGGGGGGTGTAATGATGAAGGAATGTGGTGGAGGGCAGCTGGAGACTGGAGAAAGTTAAAAAAGTAAGAGTGCATACTACTTTTGCTACTCTTTGCTGTGTGGAGGTGGGCAGGGACTCCTCCTTTTGTTTTTCTAATAACTTTTTAATGTACTGTTGGTCCGCTCAACAATTGCTTGTCCTGTGGGGTTATGCGGAATGCCAGTGATATGGCGAATATTTCAGTCCTGTAAAGTGGTCTTAAAGGCAACTGTGGTATAACAGTCTTTCCAGTATGAGGAAGCCCTAGATAAGCAATAGAGTTTAACAAATGATTGATAGCATGGGAGACATGGTCACCTGATAATGGAGTGGCATGGATCATTCCTGAGTAAGTGTCAACAGTTACATAGATAATGAAGGCACCAGAAGGCAGGAAAATGAGTAACATCCATTTGACAGAGTTAGTAGTTAAGCCATGAGGGTTAACCCCAGGTGATGAAGGCACACCTTGCACAGCCTGACAAGCTGAGCAGGCAGATACTATGTGATGAGCTTGTTTCCTACCATGCATATTCTACAAATGCCTTTAAAACTGCCATAATGTCCCATCAGTTCTTTCACCAAAACGCTCGAATGCTTACTAAACAGTTTTTCATTATCCAGAAACGAGATGGTTAGTGGCATTATTTCCTTCTGTCAGAGGTCCAGGTAAAGGGGTATGAGCATGAATATGAGAAATAAAGAGAGGGTGTCGCCAGATATCTAATAAGTGCTGTAAAACAAGAAATTGTTGAAGTAAAGTTTGATTAGGTATATCCTTAATGATAGCATTTTTGATATGGAGAATGGAATAGAATACATAATGGGAGTCAGTGATGATGTTCACAGGTTCTAATGGAAATGTTTTTAAAGCTAATATAAGCTTCCCTAATACTGCTTGTTGAGTGGAGGGAAAACCAAAGGTGGATAAATATTTCCAATTACTGCCTTTCCATGCAATTCCTGCTTTAGATGATAGTTCTGAGCCATCTATGAATACTGTCCGGGCAGTGGGAAGAGGTGTAGGGGAGAGTTTTACAAGCAGTTGTACAGGAAGTAAGGTGAGAGTGGAGAGAAACATGTTGGAGGGGTAATGGATGGTAATGAAAATGAATTGTGCTGCTATAAACATTCGAGTGCAGATGCCTTTTTCATAGAATTTCTTTTTTTTTCCTTTGGGTAGATGCCCAGTAATGGGATTGTTGGGTCAAATGGTAGTTCTACCTTTAGCTTTTTGTGGTATCTCCATATTACATTCCATAGAGGTTATACTAGTCTATAGCCCCACCAGCAGTGTAAGAGTGTTTCTATCTCTCTGCAGCCATGCTGACATTTGTTCTGGGGCTTTTTGATAAAAGCCATCTTCATTGGAGTTAAGTTATATCTCACTGTGGTTTTGATTTGCATTTCTCTGATGATTAGAAATGCTGAGAATTTTTTAATATGTTTGTTGGTCATTAGTCTGTCTTTTTTTGAAAAGCTTCTGTTCATATACTTTACCCACTTTTTAATGGAGTTATTTGATTATTTATTTCTTATTTTCCTGTGTCTTGCATACATTGAAGTTATCAGCCCTTTGTCAGCTGTGTAGAATGCAAATATTTTCTCCCATTGTGTAGGTTGTCTATTTGCTTTCATGATAGATTTCTTGGCTGTGCAAAGCTTTTTGATTTTATCAAATCCCATTTATTTATTTTTCTTGTTGTTGTGATTGCCTTGGGGTCTTCTTCATAAAGTCTTTCCCTAGGCCAATGTCTGTAAGAGTTTTTCCAGGATTTTCTTCCAGAATTCTTATGGTTGCATGCCTTAGGTTTAAGTTTGTTATCCATCATGAGTTGATTTTTGTTGAGAGGTGAAAGGTGCAGATCCTGTTTCAGTTTTCTACATGTGGCTATCCAATTTTCCCAGCACCGTAAATAGTGTCAAATTATTGATTTGATTCTCATGTTGTTTATTGTTAGTGTATAGAAATACTACTGATTTGTGTACATTAGTTTTGTCATCTGAGATTTTGCTGAATTTATTTATCAATTCAGGGAGTCTTTTGGAGAAATATTTAGGGTTTTCCAGATACAAGATTATCTTGTCAGTAAACAGGATAATTTGGCCTCCTCTTCTCATATTTGGATGTCCTTTATCTCTTTCTCATGCCTGATTGCTCTGCCTGGGACTTTCAGTACTATGTTGAGTAGAAGTTATAACAGATTCTGGTTCTGTAACCTTCCTATCAGTTCTATGATCCCATTGATACTCTTCCCCCAAATTGCTTATTCTGATCAGATTAGTGAGAGACAGTTTCTGTTGCATGTAGCCAACAAAAGTAACTGATATAATTATCAACACTTAAAACAAATTTTATGGTTTTGAGAAAAGTTAAAAATTTAAGAATAAGAACAAATATTAACACAGAGAATCCACAGAAAACATCAAGAAAGAATAAGAATAGAGAACAAATTTAAATGATATAAGTAAGATCAAATACATATTGAAACAATAAATATACCCTTATCTACTACTACTTGGTCTGGGAAAAAATATTAAATCCTGTGAACAAGAGGGCCACAGTATAAAAGTAAATGAGTGGACCTAGGTATATGCCCAATAGAAATACATATCTATGTGTACCAGAAGACATATAGTGTTCACAGTGTCATTAGATATAATGTTCCTAAACAAATAAATACACATAACAAGATCAGTGTATGATCTCTTCCCACATTGCAGGAACAGATCATTTCATATACACTTTCACACATTTTTTTCAAGAAATGATACAAATATCTATGTTATTTACAGTGTTCCATATCATAGAAAGAAAAGTCATGTATATGTTTATAAAATACATATGCAATATCCCATGAAATATCTGAAATATGTATAATAATATATTCCAGGAAGTGATGAGTGTGGTGAAAAAAAATAAAGCAGGGAAAAGGGATAGAGAATATGGTGAAAGTGGTGTTATTTTATATAGAGAGGTTAGAGAAGGCCACTCTGACAGGGTATTTGAGAAGGATCCTGAGGGAAATGAGAGTGAGCCATAAAGGTATTTTTAGGAAAAAGAACCAGAGAGTGGAAAGGCCTTGCTTTATGAACATAATTGGGATTTGGGGGAAAAAAACATGGAGGATATTTTGGGTAGAGTGGACTGGCCAAGAGTGACAGTGATAGGAGATGCGATCTGAAAGGCAAATGAGGGCCACATATTTATAAGGCTCTTAAGCCACTGTAAGGAATTTGGTTCTTACGCTGAATGAGAGCAAGGATTTTTAGAAGGTGACTAACCTATATTTGTAAAGGATCCTTCTTGCTGCTATATGGTGGATAGACTGCAGCAGGGCAAGTGTGGATGCAGAGAGAAGCATTAGGGGAGATCATTAAAATATTATCCAGGTAAAAGATAATAATGGTGACTTGGACCATAGCATACCTGTAGATGATGAGTGTGGTCAGATTATTACAAAAGTAGAGCTGAATAATTGAATGTGGTATGTGAATGGGGGAAAATATCAAAGATGACCTCTAGGGTTTTGATCTGAGCAACTGGAAGAATGTAGTTGCCTTTTACTGTTAAATCTCTCAGTGAAAGGCAACTACATTCTTCCAGTTGCTCAGATCAAAACCCTAGAGGTCATCTTTGATTTTGTGTGTGTGTGTGTGTGTGTATGAGAAATATATATGTATATATGTGTATATATGAGAAATATGTATATATATGAGAAATATATATGTATATATATGAGAAATATATATATTTATATATATATTTCTGTGAAATGTATATATGAAATAACATGTATATATCACAGTATTACAGTCATACGAGTGTAGGATTAGAGAAGCTTTTCATTCCTTTTTGTGTATCTATATTTTGATTTTCTATTGCAGCCATAACAAATTACCACAAGTTTATTAGCTTAACCCAAGTTTATTATCTTCTAGTTCTGTAGGTTAGAAGGCTGACACAGGTATCACCGAGCTAAAGTCAAGGTGTCAGCAGGGCTGCATTCCTTTTTGGAGGCTCTAGGAAGAATCTATTTCCTTGCCATCCCCAGCTTCTGAAGGCCACCTACATTTCTTGGGGTGGGGGCCCCTTCTTTTTTTAAAGCTAACATAGTCATGTCCATCTGATCCTTCTTACACTGTCACACATCTCCCTTTAGACATAGCAGGGTGAGGTTCTCCACTTTTGAAAACTCATATGATGAAGTGGGGCCCACCTGGATAATCCAGGATAATTTACTCACCATGGTGTCCTTAACCATAATTACATCTTTAAAGTCCCTTTTGCCATGTTGAGATATGCTCTATGGCATATAGAGTCACTTTTGCTCTGTGTGGAGATACCACAAAAAGTTAAAAGTAGAGCTACCTTTTGACCCAGCAATCCAATTACTGGGCATATGCACAGGTTGTGGGAATTAGGATGTAGACATATTTGTGGGATCACTCTTCTGTTTACAACAAATGGCTATTTATGGAAGAAACATGTATGCATATGGGATATTATTTAAAATTTATTCTTATGCCAAATGATCATCAAAAATCACTGTTAAATTTTTAGTTAATTTCTTCTAAATTCTGGGAATACATACTTTATCTTCTTTCTCTAGTTAACAGTATAACATATGCAAATTTATTCATTCAATATTAATTCAACAGTACCAGGCTTGTGTTTGACATTGCATATATAAACTATAACTTACTTCAGTTTTATAATATTATATTCTTAATATTAGCATTCACCTTTGTTATTAAATACTTTTCAAAAATATGACATTCAATGCATGATTTGGATGTACCAAAGATTACTTACTATTGTGCTAATATTGGATTTTAGTGTTACCATATTACCATATTTTAATTCTCATATATATTTGTATATTTTTGTGTGTATTTTCTGATTTTGTGCCCTAAAATTTTTCCTAGAAGAGGATCAACCCCAACGAAGTATATAAGAATTTTAAAATATAATTTTAATAATACAAGGGCTTTTTTGGTATACTTATATACCAATAAATGTAATTATAGAAATACAGAGAACCAGGTATTTTGTGAGTATACATTTACACAAATATGGTGTGTATGTCTTTTTCATTTAGCAATATATCTTAGACATCTTTCCATGTCACTGTATATAAATGTAACATAAATATTGTATAGCATTGAATAAAATGGATATATCATGCTTGATTTAGTGATTTTCATAGTGATAGAAGTTTATGCTTTTTCTATTGTTTGCTATTATAAGTTTTTGTTTCAATTTGATACATTGATTTCCAAAAGGCTATGCCAATTTAGATGATCAGTCTCATCACAAGTCTCATATACACTTGCCCCTATTGTTTTAATACTAATTTATTACAAACAGTATATTAAATATTTATTGCTCATGGCTATTTATATTTTTTCTTTTATTAAATTTCTATTTATATTCTTCACCTGTAGGCTTGTTTATTTCCGGCAGCTGAAATGATAAGGATTGAGAGTGAATAAAATGGATATACCACCAGTGCTAGTGGCTAAGTTGTAATTAGAAAAGTCAGGGACTAACAGAAATCATACTTATGTGCATAAGAACTGGAAAATGAACAGCTATGGGATTAGAGATAGATTTAGATGAGGAGGTTGTGACACAGAAATGAATAGTTTAATATGGCTCATATACGGATCTCATGTATTAGAAATATAATAAGTAAACTTGGTTGGGCTATATAGTGGAGAGCCATGGATTCCAGTTTGAAAGTGTTTTTTTGGGTAGGGGGCAAATAAAATGTAGGAAGTCCAGTAGTGCTGTGTATAGGAAAATAATTAATCATCCTATTCTTGAATTAGAATAGTGAAAGGATAAAGTCAGGAAATAGTTTGAGTCCCTCAACTCACAATAAATAAATAAATAAATAGCCCTGGAGTAGTAGAAGTACAAGACTTGATAATGTAACAACTGATTTTATGTGAGGAGTGGAGTGAGAGGTAAAAGGAAAAAGTAAAATATGATTATAAGGGTTAATGTGAGGTGAATGACAATAAAATACATAGAAAATGATAAGGGAAACCATGTGATACAGCAAAACAAAGTAGTTAAGGATTCTTGTGCTAGATTGCTTAAGCTAAAATCCTGCCTCTATTATTTACCAGCTAGCTGCATGAGCATGGAAGTCACTAAAACTTTCTGTATCTCAGTTTCCTTATCTCTAAAATGGGAAAGATGTTAACAAATAGTACCTTACCAACCTCAAAACATTGCTGTGAGAATTTATGTAAAACACCTAGAACAGTGCCTGACACTTTATTCTTATTCACCAGTATTATTTTGTTAAAATTTTTGTTTGTTTATTTTTTGAGATATGGTCTCACAATGTTGCTCAGGCTGTTCTCCAACTCCTGGTCTCAAGTGATCTTCCTGCCTCAGCCTCCAGAGTAGCTGGTCCACTGTACCAAACCACTGTACCAAGCTATTTGCTGGTTTTAAAAGTAAGATGACTCAATTAAAAATGGAGGAAAACCTTAACAGACACCTTACTAAAGAAGATGTAACAGATGGCCAATAAACATATGAAAAGATGTTCCATGTTATACACCATCAGGAAAAGACAAATTAAAACAATAATGAGATACTGCTAGACACATACCAGATAGCCAAAATCCAGAACACTGACAACAACAAATGTTGGCAAGGATGTGGAGCAACAGGAACTCTCATTCATTGCTGGCACAAATGTGAAAAGATACAGCCATTTTGGAAGACAGTTCAGCTGTTTCTTACAGAACTATAAATATACTCTTTCAATACAATCTAGCAATCACATTCTTTGGTATTTTTCCCAAAGGAGCTGGAAATTTATGTCTACACAAAAACCTGCCCATGAATGCTTATAGCAGCTTTATTCATAACTGCCAAAACTTGGAAGCAATCAAGATGTCCTGCAGTAGGTGAATGGATAAATACACTGTGGGACAGGTAAACTTTGACACATCATCCAGGACTAAAAAGAGTTGAGCCATCAAGCCATAGAGAGACATGGAAGAAATTTAAATGCAAAATACTAAGTGAAAGAATCCTATATGAAAAGTGTGCATATTGTATGATTTCAACTAGATGGCATTATGGAAAAGACAAAACCACAGAGATAGTAAAGCAATTTAGTGGTTTCCAGAAGTTGGAGGGGAAGAAAAGATGAGTAAGTAGAGTGCAAATAATTTTTAGGGCAGTGAAACTGTGTAATACTATCATGATGAATACATGTCATTATAGGTTCATTAAAACTCATAGAATGTACAAAACCAAAAATGAATCCTAATGTAAACTGTGGATCCTAAGTAATAATGATGTGTCAATGTAGGTTCATCAATTGTAAAAAATGTACCACTATGGTAGAGGATATTGATAATAATAAGAGACTGTGCATGTGTAGGGGCAGAGGGGATATGGGGAATCTCTGTACTTTCCTCTCAATTTTGTTGTGAATATAAAACTTGTCTAAAAAGTAAAGTCTATTTAAAAAAGAAAAATGAAAGAAAGACGACATACTAAGTTTTCAAAATTTTGAGTTTAGTAATTACCTATCCAGGTAATGAGAATCAACAGACAGTTGAAAATGGTACCCAAGGCTTGAATTATAAAATGGGTTTGATACACTCATTTGGAGGTCAATTTCATAGTGATAACAGATGCACTCTGAGAGTGAATGGAATAGCCACAGGAAAAGAAAGAAAAAGCAAAGAGAGAGGAAAAGCGATAAGGTTGAAATTGGGAGAATATCTAAATTTACAAAGTAGAAGACCACAGAAAGGAGACAGCTGAAGATATAGAAAAAGATCAGTAAAATTTTTAAGAGAACTAATAGGATGGTGTAGACTTAGACAAAGAAGACAAAAGTTTTACAAGAAAGAGTTGGTCAACAGTATGAAGAGCTGCAAAGAGCCTGGACATTCTTTGCTTGATATTACAGAAGCCCTTGAATTTTCAGTTTCTATCCACATGGAAGAATCTCCTCTGGAGACCTGATTTAATCTATTTTAAACTGGGTTCCCTTTCAATGAAGTCTACTGTCAAGATAGTTTTATCTTCCCCAGGGTTAGAGCTACTAGAAGAGGTCTCTTGGGTAGATGTGACCACGATCTATATCTGCTTAGAAGAATGAGAAAGAAATAAAGCCATCCTTGTATTATTTGGATTATAAAAAATGCTGTGATGTGCTTGCACTGAAAATGGCCCTCCAAGTTCAGAAAGACATTTCATTTCTCCTCTTGGTCCTAGGGAATAGAGTGCTACTAGAATGTACTTAGAGAGTTATTGGAATAGATGACAGGTGCAAACATAAAAGTTAAAGAAAAGGTTGAATTAAAACTTTTGGCAAAAGAATCTAATGAAAAGGTCAGATACTCAGGTTTAACTTTTTGAATGTCTTATAGTTGGGCAAGGGAATGGGAGTGGATAAAATCAGGCAAGATATTTAGTATAGGAAATTCTTAGTATAAACAAGTTCATTAAAATTTCAGGGTCCTTTAACACCTCAGTAACAGCTTGCCTGAAGGTTAACATTTATTGTTTTGAACTGCCAACATCTTGCTTTTATGGAACACATTTATGTGCTAAATTGCCTATTATGTTAAGCTGTAATTTCCCATTTAGCAGTATCAGAAATAAGATTTGACTATAAGTGTTTGTATTTTATTAGTGCTATGCCAGACTTCCTAATAGCTCAAAATTCCTAAAGGCTGAAATTCATTGCATCTTCTTCAGAAGGTGCTTACCTAAAATAATTTGTTATAAATGCTACATTTGCATAGATTTGAAGTTTCGGATGTGTCATCAGGAAAAGTGAAAAAAATTACTTCATTTAATCTTACCCTTAAGCAAATCATAAGTGACACATTTAAGCAATTATAATGAGAAAATAAAAGTACAATCTAACTGATGACTACTCTTTTCTTAATGATATGAGAGTAAATTAGCAGGGAACTCCAAGGAAATGGATGTTGAGTAATAATGTGGTATTACAAGCATTCTCACATATATGCAGAGTTGTCAGAAATTTCTATGGTGCATCATCAGAGAGTTCATGATTCTATGGACCATGATATAATATGAAAAATTTCACACAGAATCTTCAACATGTAAAATTTCTATTTGATGCAGTAAGGTAAAAAAGATATTAGTTAAATGCACAAATTGAAAAGAAAATTGAAAAATACTGCTCAGAAATAGACACTCCGCACTGGTGGAAAGCAGAGACTAAAAATATGTTCCATTTGGGAAACACTATGACACTCACTATTTTACCATACTTCTTCAGAATCTTTTTCTCTTGAACTTAAAATGCATTTGCTTCAGAATACAAGGTGAACACTAAATTTATAAATCAAGTTACAGAATTTTAACTAATACTTTTTTATTTATGCACTATTGTATAATTATAATGGATTTTATTGCCTTGATGATCTTTTCGTTTCTTTTTTGGCATCTAAACAACCATGTGGATTTTTTTCCCCTTAGTGTTAGAAGCATTAGATATGTAAAGGAAACTAAATAAAGTAAAACAAACGTTTGTTGAGCACCTAGAGTGTATCACATACTGTGTCAGTACTTTGCTGATAAGGGACTTTAAAGCCTCCACCTAAGTATAAACTGATAGGAAGAATAAAATGAGAGAACAATAGAAAAGAGACATGAGTTTATTCAGTGGGTTTATGTGTTCCAGTGGTAGCTGGCCAGACGAGATTCTCCACGCCACACCCAGGAACAGCAAGTGATTATACAGGCAAACAGAAACAAAGAAACAGTAACTTGGGTATATGGTATGCGCTACTGGGTATGGTAGGGCAGTTTTCCGTAAAGGTCAGCATGCTCTCTGCCAGGCTTCTAGGGGTGGGGTTGTGGTGGTGGTGGCCTGTCTCCTGTGGATTTGTTCGTTTAACTTTTTCGGCCTCCCTGAGTGGAATTGGGGCCAGGATCTCTAATTACCACACAGACAGTTTGTATTTGGCTGGTTTTGTATTTGTATTGTTTTACCCCTTTTCATTTTGTCACAGCTATTTTATTTAGGAGGGATTAACGCTATACTAGTCCCAACGATGGGCATTGTTTTTTTTAAGTAATTTACTTTGCGATGTTATTTTTTTCAATGTTGGCACATGACTGGGAAAGTCTAAGGAGAAGGAAATCTAAGAGTTTTGTTCAATATTTGGAAGTGTGAAACTCCTCTCTTTTCCCCTTGATGTAAATAAGAAAGTATGAGACCTGGGAGCTACTGTCAGCTAACTCACTGTAATGAGAGAAGTCAGCCTGAGAATAAAACCAACATAAAGGAAGAGTCGACAGAATTACAGAAAAACCTAGATGAAATCCTGATAAAATCATCAATCTGTGGACCTAACTAACCATGCAGCCCATGCTAATTCTAACCCCATATATATCATATACTTTTTTTTTTAGTTTTTAAAAAATAAATGTTTATTTCAAGTATGAAAAATAATGTTAAAACATCATCCAAAAATTATATTCAGTTTAACAAGTATAAAACAAGACTTCTGAAAAAAAGTTTACAATTAGGTATAAAATACTTAAGAATATAATCTGACATTCACAGTGGGCATTTTTGAATATACTTTTAAAATAATTTTGAATTGCATTTTCCATTACTTATAAACCAAAGACTCTGTTATACAGCTGTTCTCTTTGTTTCTCAGACTTTCAATTGATATTAATGTAACAGTATCTTTATACCATTTCATGTTTCTTTGGGAGATGTGAATAGAAACACAACAAGTATTTTTAAGAAATCTAAATATAGAGTCAGAATCATCTGATAGCAGTTACAGAATATTGAAATAATGGACTTAATTTAATATGAAAATTATGAAGTAAAAGAATTATGATACTCTCAGGTTACAAAACTTATTTATTAAGTCATGCACACAGAGAGTTGTGAAGGAGCTCAGGAAATTTAACCCCAAACTATGACTCATTGGTATAAAGAGTATTTTGTATTAAAGACCCTTAGAGATCAACAGGCCCTTGGAAAGGGCTTTCTCTTTATCTGCATAAGCAGACAGACCCATCAAAAGAAAAATAGACTCCCTTCCCTTCCCTTCTTCCCTTCCCTTCTTCCCTTCCCTTCCCTTCCCTTCCCTTCCCTTCCCTTCCCTTCCCTTCCCTTCCCTTCCCTTCCCTTCCCTTCCCTCCCCTCCCCTCCCCTCCCCTCCCCTCCCCTCTCCTCCCCTCCCCTCCCCTCCCCTTCTCTCCTCTTCCCTTCCCTTCCCTCCCCTTCCCTTCCCTTCCCTTCCCCTGCCTGTTATCTCACTATATTGCAGTAAAGTAAATTAAGAATGCAACCAGACTAGCCCAAATCATTTTTAACATAATACCTGTCTCTCAGGTTAATTTACAAGTCAATCTGTTTCCCTGGTACATTCATCCTCCCTAACAACCATTTATTGCCCCTAAACAAAATAAAACAAAGTATATATTCTTCATCGCCCCTTGTATTCTAAAAAAAAAAGTATATGAAAATATCTGGATCCCATTGGAATATTGGGTAATAACTCTGTGATTCTCCCTGTGTGTATGTTAAATAAACCTATTCCTCTTATTAATCAGCCTTAATTGTGAGTTGATCTTTCAGTGAATTTTTTGAGGAAAGGGGAAGTTTACCCTCACCTCCCCAGTTGTCAAGTGATAGAGCACCCAAAAGTACTGTTGTACCAGACACATGCAATGATAGAGACACTGGGTAATAGAATTGGAGAGATTCAGAGAGATGATATCTGTGTATCCTTTTTTCTTTTCCCTTTGTTTCAGTAATAATTAGTCCTAATTCTCTTCTAGAACTTACCCCATTTTAGTTGTTTCTACTCCACTAATCAATGAGTTCCTCAAGGTAAAGTTCTTATTATTTTTTGCTTTATATTTCTAACAGTGAGCATTGTGCATTGCATGTAGTAGACCTTTAAAAGTGTGTTTCAATAGTTAAATAAATGAAAGTGCTCTAAAGAGTAATGTGAACATTCAGAGAAGGGGGAACTCCCTAAGTGCTAGATTGGACCTAGAAAGCATCCTATTTCTCATCATCACTCAGCACAGTGCTTACAAAAGAACTAGTTTGAATACTCATTCTTGGAATGTTTTATAAACAAATCTTTACTCTCTCACTGAAAGGTGCAGGTAGTTAAACATCTAAGAACTCTAGTTAATTTTAAAAGAGAATTCTTGTTTCATTTTACAATAAATTTATTTTAATGATAGAAATAGAATTACTTAGACAATTTTAGAAACAAAAACAGATCACTCATAATAAAATCACCCGACATGATCATTGATATTATGGAAATCAAAATGCACTTGTGATTTTATGTGCTTCTTTAACTTCATTTTGCAGAATAAGCACCATGCCATTTTCCAAATAATCTACAAAATGCATTTTTAACAGTTAAAAATAGGCTACCCAGTAAATATACAAAAAAAAAATCGTGTAGTGATTCCTCTGTTGTTGTTGAAGACTCAAAGTGCTTTCCATTCTTTCTTATTATAAATAATACTGTGATGAACAACCTCATGCACATGATCTTGTCTATCCAAAGGTGGTATTATCAGGTTGAAAGTTTTAAACATTCAAAGATTCACAATACATATGGTTTCAAAATGTTTCTAATAATTTATGTCAGCAATGCATGCGTATATCTGATTTTTCACATTCCAGTAATGCAAATTATCATTATCAAATGTATGCTAATGTAATTAGTGAAAAGCAGCGATACCATATTATCATGTTAATTTCCTTTTTTTTTCTTTCTTTTCTTATAAAGTTAGATATTTTTTCCATATATTTTCTCTTTACTAAGTTATCTTAGCTTTTGTATTAGGCTATGTTGATAGCCTGGGAATCCCTTTTCCCAGCTACTGCCAGTGCTGCTAACAGATCTTATCTACAACCTTAACTGGAAGATTGCCTTTGAAATATTGGAGCCAGCTCCTGGATAATACCTTGCCCCAGGCCAGCCATTATCTTATGTCACAGGACTTCAAAATATCTACTCCCTTGCCTCAGGGCAGAGTGGGACTGACATAGAGGTAAAATTTGCATTCCAGGGTGCCCTGGGAGATCATACTAAGGCTGGACTTCTGAAACCTCATCTTTGCGTTAGCCTCTTTTTCTTCCCTGTCTTCCCTCTCTCACTACCTTACAGGCATCTCCTGCTAGGACTCCCTTTAAAAAGAATCTCATTTCAGGATCTGCTTTTAGGGAACCCAAACTAAGACAAATATACTTTCCATATTTATGAGGTGTGGTTTTAGTGTGTGTTTTTTGGTTTTTAATTTGTTTTTACTGTCCATTTTAGAATTTGGTAGAGAGTTCTCTTTTCATACAATATTGTCATAGGAAATCAGATACATATGATTCTCTTCACACTCATGAAGTACAGATAAAGTCAAATCTCTTGTTGTTTTGGTTTTTGTTTGTTTTCAAAGAGAGATTTAATATAGGAAAGTAGAACTCAAAAAAAAGTCAACAAGAAAAAATCAAACAACCCTGTCAATAAATGGGCAAAGGACATGAACAGAAGCTTCCAAATATTTTATAAGGGCCAAAAGAGTCTAATTCTGAACTTGTGATTCCCCCACCACAGCATTGTTCTTAACAGTAAATGGCATCTAATTACCCAGCTGCTCAGCCCCAAATCCTCAGAGTCATCCTTGGATCCTTTCTTTCTTTCACACCTCACATCAAATCCATCAAAAAATACCTGCTGGCTCTACATTCAAAATATGTCCAGAGTCCAACCAATTATCACCACATCTTCTGCTACCTCCATGATTTAAACCTTTATCTTCTTATAGATTGTACTTCCTGCATCTGTCCCTGCCCATTGATGCCAGTGTGTTCTCAATGCAGCAGCCAGAGAGATTGTGGAAGACATTAAAGTTGTCCACCAGATACTTCCAGTTCTGCTTCCAGCATATGGTAAGGTTGTACTTCCCCACCCTGTCAAAGCCTAAATAGCCATGTCATTTATGTTGGGCAATGAAATGTTAATGGGAGTGATACAATAACCCCCAGACTGGAAGCTCTAAAGCCTGGCACGTTTGAATAGTCTTTCTCTTGCTGTCATGGGAACCAATACTACTACACCAGTCGGGGCCTGGGGCCCTAAGTGAGGAGAATGTGGAACAGAGTCTTCAGCTGACTTTCAATAAATGTGTAATGTTGGTGTGGGGGTGAGGGGAAACTTGCCCTTTCCCCTGAAAATTCACTGAAAGATCAACTCACAATTAAGACAGATTAATAGGAGAAAATTTATTTACCATGCACATGGGGGGAGAATCACAGAGTGATTACTCAGTATCCCAATGGGATCTCGATATTTTTATACATGCCTTTTAGAAGGGAGGAGGGATATGAAGATGATAGGTAATTCTGTTTAGGGGCAATACATAGTTGCTAGGGAGGATGAATAGATACTTGGGAGAGTGGATGGGTAGGGGAAACAGACTGACTTGTAAATTAGCTTGAGGGTCACCTATTGTGTTTAAAATGATTTGGACCCGGTCTGGTTGCATTCTTGAGGTTCTTTTATACAGTATATTAACAAACCAGGGAGAGAAAGGAAAGTAAATTGTTCTTTTGATAGGCTTACACAAATAGAGGGAAAGCCCCTTCTGATGTCTTTTTTATCTTGATAGGGCCTGTAATTCAAATACTGTTTATACCAAGGAGTCATATTTTGGGGCGAAATTTCCTGAGCTCCTTCATCAGTTTAAACTAAGTGATTATTTGTTACTACAGTTTTGATCAATACAGTGATCTGTTGAAAATATAATTCAGATCATGTCATACTTCAAAGGCTTTCTCTCCTATAGATTTGATTCTATGTTCCCTCTCTGAATTCATCTTCGTTTTGGTTTGTTCATGCTCTCCAGGCAGACTGATCTTTTAAATATACCAAGCATACTACTGCCTCTGAGATTTTGTACTTTCTTTTTCATTGAGATAAAATGCTTACCCCTCAGATATTTTGCTCTAAATGCTACTTTCTAAGGCTTTTCTTGATGACACTATTAAAAAAAGTAAACTCTGGTTTCACGTTGCCTATTTCTTTTCTCTTTTTATTTCTTTATTTGAAAATATTTAATTAACAAATATAATTTCATATATTCAAGATGTACAGCATGATGATTTTATATATGTATATATTGTGTATTGATTGCCACAATCAAATTAACACATCCATCACCACCCATAGTTACCCTGTGTGTTTGTGTGTGTGTGTGTATGTGTTTTGAAAACAGTTAAAATCTTCTTCCCAACCCCCCAGTCCTTGCAACCACTGTTCTTCTCTCTGCTTCAGTGAGTTCAGATGTTTTACTGTTTTAGGTTTCACGTATGAGATCATGTAGTATTTGTCTTTTTGTGTCTGGTTTATTGGATTAAAGGCTTAAATGTAGCAATTGTAACTGTTAAACTCCTAGAGGAAAATATAGGGGAAAAGCTACTTGACATTGGTCTTGACAATTTTTTTTTTTTTTTTTTTTGGATATAGCACCAAAAGCACAGACAATGAAAACAAAAACAAGTGGGACTCTATCAAACTAAAAAGCTTCTGCACACCAAAGGAAACAATCAATAAAACAAAATGTTATTTTTGACATTGGAATGAAAAAAAAGAATGGTATGAAAAAAAAGTATTTTCAAACCATATATCTGAAAAAGGGTCAGTATACAAAATATATAAGAAACTCACAAAACTCAATAGTGCTGTTTAAGAGAAGCACTCAAATGTCCCAGGTTGTGGGTGCGGTCCCCTAACTTCCAGGTGTTTCCACATTCTCCATCACAGCAGAAACAGTTGGGAGAGTTAGGCAGGGTGGGACTGTGTTGAATGAGCCTGTCCTCAGGCTCCACAAACCTAGGAAGGTAACTGTTTTGACGGGGGTCAAAGGTCTGCTCATAGGCTTCTGGGGAAATTCACCAGGGAGGGGCTGAAGTGGTCCCACCAAGCCAGAATATCTGCTTATGGGGGTGGGCCACCTGAGATTTACAATCTGGCTGTCAGGAACTGGTTTCCCTCTTCTCTCTTCTTCCCGGCTCTGCAGTCTCCCTCCAACATCTGCCAGGAGGCAGGAGCTCAAACTAGTTGAGCACCCCTGCAGTGGCACTGCAGGCCAGGAGCTTCCCTGTCCCAGATCCCACTCTGGTCTGAGAGAGTAGCCTTCCTGTGGGGATAGGCATTCTCCATGAGTATGCTGTGCATGGGTCCACAGTATGCTCTCTTTTCAGTTTTATCCACATGGGCTCCCTCCCATCCCAAGATTAGTTCACAATCTCCCCTCCATGGCCCCAAGCAATACAATTGAGTCCTGGGAGTATGGGATTTGGTCTGCAGGCTTGTCCCTGGGTCCCTGCTGATCAATCTTTTTTTTTTTTTTTTTTTTTGAGACAGAGTCTCACTTTGTTGCCCAGGCTAGAGCGAATGCCATGGCATCAGCCTGGCTCACAGCAACCTCAAACTCCTGGGCTCAAGCAATCCTGCTGCCTCAGCCTCCCGAGTAGCTGGGACTACAGGCATGCACCACCATGCCTGGCTAATTTTTTCTATATATATTAGTTGGCCAATTAATTTCTTTCTATTTTTAGGAGAGACGGGGCCTCGCTCTTGCTCGGGCTGGTTTCGAACTCCTGACCTCGAGCAGTCTACCCGCCTCGGCCTCCCAGAGTGCTAGGATTACAGGCGTGAGCCACCACGCCCGGCCCTAATCAATCCCTGACCATGCCAGGGAGAAGCATGCTGACCCTGAGTTGCCTATGGGGTACTCAAGCAGGTTTGATGTCTGACTGCTTTGGGGTGTGCCCTGCTCAGATGGAGCAGCTGGGCAAGCAGCACTGGAGAGGGCTTGTGAGCAGGAAGCTCACAGTCTGAGCATCCCTTAGTCCACTGCAAGTCTTCAAGAGAAAAAGTTTGAACCCCACTACCTGTGGAAGCCCCAGTGTTGTGGATGCACCAACAGATGGGAGGCAGCAGCTCCTGAAAGCCCTGGCTCAATTCTCTCTCTCAGCAGCCACCAACAGTGGAGGGGAAGGAAAGGAAAAGAGTTTGGATGGAGGAAATCTAGTACTCTGGTTATCTCTGTACTCTCTCTCCAGAAGTCAGCCCCCCCGCAGAAAACCCAGGTTCTGGGGTCACACAGATCCCCCAGGACCCAAAGGCTCCCCGTGACTCCCACAGTCTGGACTGGAGTTGGGAAATGTTTATGTGGGAATGAACAAGATGAAACCTGAGGGGCTGAAGCTCCTTAGGGAGGACAAAGTCACATGATGGGTGGAGAAGCAATATAGTACATGTCATCTTGCCTCAAGTCTGTGGTAACTGGAAGTACCCCAAGAGGGCTGGCAGACTCATGCTTAGTCCTCAAGGAGCTTCCAGTTCACTGGTGGCAGCAGCTTTTGAGCTCATGAATGTTGAACTTGCCTCCAGCAGATCAGAAGCCTGCTGACTCTTTGGGATGTGAGAGAGGCAGAAATACACCCCTCCACCTACCCTTTTCACTAGACTCCCTCTCAGGGACTGTCATTTGTTGATATTTTGCTCTTTCTTGTTATGCTCCGCAATTTCTTCTCATGGAATCTCTTGTAGTTTCTGGCAGTTTTCCCTCTGAGTACATCCTATCTATGTTTGTTTGTATGTTTGTTTCTTCATTTTCATCTAAAACTTTCCCTTCTTTCTGAGATGATCTGGGAGCTGTTGTCACTGGTCAGCCAACATTTTTTTCCTTTTGTTCTGGAATTCAAATTTGAATTATTTCCTGGGGGCAACATTTGATTTTATTCTGTTTTGCAACTGAAAGCACTGCTCATAAATATAGTTACAATTGTGGATAGTTACAATTGTGGATAAAATATTTGCACTATCATTCTTGTATTTAATGAATTTCAATATCATCATTTATAATTTTATACCATAGTTCAATAACTTACATTTATAAATTTTTATTCATATTGTCAATATCAGTTGATTTCGTTGAAATGAAAAATGTTTGATTATTTTTGCAAATTTTAAAAGCAATCTAACTTTTTAGAATTTCATATTCAACTCAAATTTCAGAAGTTTGGTCAATCTATTTTATATCTGAAAACTGATTTTGTGAAGGAAATTAGCCAAGTTATTCCTTGCCAAATTAATATTCTAAAGTTGCGATTTCTCCAAAAATGTGTGAATCAAATCATACATTTGTGTAACTATTAAAACTCTTGAATAAGGTCAAAGTATTCTCTCACTTTTTGAATATCTATTTATATGTACTTATATACCCCTTCATTTTGTTAATATTGTTTATATCATCTCTATTTTTCTCATTATTAATATTGCCAGAATTTATCACTTTTTTTCTTTCTAAATCACTAGCATTTGGTTTTATTGATCTAATCTTTATATATATATTTTTTATTCCCTCATATTGCTTTCTTGGATTTACTCAGTTGGCCTATTTCTAACTTCTTGAGTCGGACAATGAAATCACTACTTTTCATTTTATTTCTATAATATAAAACATTTAAAACTATAAATTTCTCTTTATATGCTGCTTTAACTGCATTCCACCAAAAGTTATGTATAATATTTTTTATATTATTTCTACATATTTTTCTAATTTGCATTGTGATCTATTTTAGGACTTATAAAATACATAAAATATGTATCTTCTTACTTGCAGATTTATAAGGGAGTTTTTAAAAAAATATTTTTAATTGGTTTCTAAGTTACCTTAATTGTAGTTAGAGTGGGCAATTTGTATAATAGCAACTCTAGACTTTGTGTTCTGATTCAAGGTCAATTATTTTATTAATGTATACTCATTTGAAAGGAGTGTGTATTTTCCAATTGCTGTTATCAGTGTCTTAGGAAGACCTGATATAGAGCATCCCTAAGAAGAGAAAACCAGATTTTGATTGCAATATGATTTTTGTTATTGGTAAAGATGATTTGGAAAATATGGCTATTGACTAAAGTGAGCTTTCTAATGCTGAACCACAGAATTAGACTTACCTATTCATTGTCAAACAACAATAGAAGACTAAAATCCTACCTCATGTAGGCAGAGGAGCAGATAATATAAGCCTCTGGGAGCAGGCTGTATCTCAAAAAGGAAATAAAATAATGGTGTGGACTACGCTTACCAAGTTCTTTACTCAAACTTGACAATCCAAAGTCAATTGTTCTCTCATTGAGAAGTCAAAAAGTGGCAAAGAGAGAACATGACTATTTTATTAAAGGCCCTTTACATTGATGATATCATTAAAAGTGGGTTCCAGTATACTTATATGTCAATTACATCAAGCATGATAATTGTGCTCAAATCTTCTAAATTCAAACTTATTTTTCATCTGCTTGATCTATCAATTTCTGAATCATATTAAATATTTTTCTATGTGACTTTGTCAATTTCTCTCTGTAATACTGTCAAGTTTGCTTCATATATTTTAAACCTGCTTTTATTATGTACATATAAGATTAAAATTGAACACTCTGATAAAATATATCTCTAATCATTTTTCCTAATACAATATTCTATCTTAATCAATACAACTCACCAACAACTTTCTTTCTGTTATATTGGTTCAGTGTCAGTTCTCCATTTCTTTCTTTCAAATATTACACTCACACACACATTTCTAAATTTCTAACAGGAAAGGCCCTTTTGTTTTTGTTGTATATTGCTAACTTTGTGGCATGATCAGAGAATATTATTTATATTGTGTTTTCTTCATGTAATTTATGAATAGTTTTGGATATTGCTAATTGCTAATATTATAAATATTCTATGGGGACTATAGAAGAAGACATACCTCCATTACTGGGGCTTACTTTAGACATATATCTATAAAATCTATCTTATTGGTTATGTCATATATGTTTTCTAAATTCTTACTATTGACTTGTCTCTAATTTTAAGAGATGTACCAGAGTCAGCTATTATCAATGTGTTCCTTTCTATTTTTACTTGCATCTCCTATAGTTTCTGCTTTATGAAGGTGGTTGCTATATTATTTGGTACATTTGGCACATTGTTATTCATTACTATATATCTTATTTGTGAATTTTTGCATCTTGCCTCAAAAGTAAGATTGACCTTTAATTTTTCTCCTATAAATTGTGTAAAGGGGTTAGATATCAACAGGTTTTGACAAAACAGTTTGGGTTGGAAAGTGTCTGGCCTTTTTGTCCTTAGGAATAGGTTATGATTAGTATTATGACTTCTTTAGATATTTTGTATCATTCATTAATGGGACCATTTGGGCCAGGAGTTTTCTTTGTGGGAATGATTTTAATTACAGTTTCAATTCACTTAATATTCAGAAGGTTATTTTTTTTTTCAGAAGGTTATTTTTATTCTATATTTTTTTCTTGAATATAGTATGGAAAGTAGTGCTATTTAGAAATTTTGCATTTAGCTTAATTTTCTAATTTGTTGGTATAGAGTTATTCATAATATATATCTATTCAATGCATATCTATTCTATAGAGATATATGTGTTTTTTTTTTATTTCTGGTATCAATCATTTGTGCTTTCTATCTTTCTCTTTTTTTCCCTGATCACCCTTATAAGGACTTTTAATGAGTTTCTTTAAATATTCAAATTTCAGCAATTTTAAATATTTTTTTCTGTTTCATAAATGTCTACTCTTAAGCTTTTATTTCTTTTAGTTGCTTTTGGTTTAATTTTGTTATTTTTATATCTCCTTAAGATAGATGCTTAGATAATTGATTTCAGCTTTATCTATTTCTAAAATATGTATTTAAGGCTTTTAATTTCTTTCTATTCATACATTTAGCTCTATCTAACAAGTCATATACCAGGAGCCTTATGTCCACCATCATTCGGGTTTAGATACCTACTATGCACATTATGATTGCTTCTTTAATACATGAATTTTTAGAATTGTACTGGTTATTTTCCAATCATAGGGGAATTTTCTATTTTGCTTCTTGTTATGAATTTCTAGCTTAAATTTACTGTGTTCAAAGAACATACTCCTGTAATATTTGAGTCCTTTGAAAATTATTGAACCTTGCCTTATAAGATATATTTAACAACTGACACATTTAGTCACTCAAAACAGTTTTTATTATTATATTTGAAATTATATATTTATAATTATATTAGCCATATTAAATGTTATTGCTTTATTATATTATCATAATATATTTTTTATTAAAATGGAGAAGTTAAGAAAAGGAACTGGGTTTAAACTCTAACTCTACCAGTAACCAGATGTATGACCATAACAAAGCTACTTAAACTCTCTGTGCTTCAGTTTCCATTTCTGTATAAAAAGTAGAATAATGGCTATTAGCTCACAGTGTTTTGTAAGGACCAAAATAGTACCTAGAAACTGTTTATAGCAGTGATTGCCACATGATAAGTGGTTGATAAGTGTTGGTGGTTATAATTGAACATAAGAGGGAGAAAGAGGAGAGGATCTAGAAATATGATTCAAGGTTGATGCATATGTAGAGTGAAGTATTTAGACAATAGTCCTTGTGATAGAATGACCAAAGACTCAAAATAAGACTTTTCAAATATTTCACACAAAAGCTATTTTCAATGTGGAAATGTCCCCACATCATACACTTCAGAAACGTAAATTTTAAATGCAGAACTGTAGAATTTCTAGATGAAAACATAGGAGAAAATATTCATAACCTTGGCTTCAGTGATGAGTATTTACATATAACATGAAAAGTATGAAAATGAAAAAACAAATCAATAAGTTAGACTTATTAAAATTTTAAAAATTTGCTCTGTGACAGATGCTGTTAAGAGAAAGAAAAGACATGAGACAGATTGGAGGAAAATATTTGGAAGTCACATATCTTATAAATGACTTGTATCCAAAATATACAAAGAATTCTTAAACTCAACTATAAGAAAGCCAATATCCCATTTATTTAATAAAAGTGGAAATATATCTGAAGAGCTCTCAAAAGAAGATTTATAGATAGCAAATAAACACATAAAACGATTTTCAACATCATTTTTCATTCAAAAAATGCAAATTAAAATAATGAGATACCACTACATATCTATTAAAATGACTTAAATACAAAATATCTAACAATAATAATTATTGGCAAGGATGTGGAACAACAGGGACTCTCATTCATTGCTACTGGGAATGCAAAATGGTACAGCTATTAATACTTTGGCAGATCTTTTGCCAATTTCTGACAAAGATAAACATAGTTATGCCATACAATTCAGAATTCAAACTCTTAAGCTTTTACTTTGCTTATTTGAAAATATATGACCATACAAAAACCTGCGTGTGAATATTTATATTGTTCTTTCATGATCACCAAAAGCCAAGAGCAACAAAGATGTTAATCAATAGATAAGTGGATAAACAAACTGGTACATTCATACTTTGTAATACTATTCACTGAATAAAAGGAACAAGCTATTAATCTACTCTCCAACATGGATAAATTGTAAATGCCTATTGCTAATTGAAAGAAGCCAATATTAAAAAGACTACACATTCTATGATTCCATTTTTATGTAATATTCTTTAACATAAAAACTATGCAATGATGGAAAATAGATCAATGGCTGCCAAGGGTTTGAGAAGGGGCTTGGGGACTAGGTGAAGCACAGAGGATATTTTTTAGGGTGGCAAAACTGTTCTGTTTGGTACTCTAGTGGTGAATACATGACATTACATTTAATCAAATCCATAGAACTTTACAGCAGAAAGAATAAACCTTGAAATTTTAAAACATCAACTAGGAGGTCAGGGTATCCAAGGATGAAATGCTGATTATTACAGCATGATCTAACTATATTATTAATACAAATGTATGATATAAACTCACTGAAAAGATTAATAGAAAAGGTGCTGACGTGAGTAGCTTTGGAAATGAGTAGAGCCTATACAACTAAAGACAAAGGAATGACAAGTAAGCACTGTACACTGATTGGAATAGTCATTTCCTATGCGGGTAAGAGTTATCAATTCTGAAACTATTATACATGTATACTGTAATTGAACAAATAATTAAAATGATTGGTGGGTGGTGGGGGTTAGGATTTTTCACTGTGAGACTTAGAGGTTACAGATAAGTAAAGAGAGAAGACTACTGACACAAGGAGGGAAGGGAGGCAAGGGCCATATACGTAACCTTAACATTTGTACCCCTATAATATGCTAAAATTAAAAAAAGAACTATTTTTTTAGTACTGAATTAGACTTGGCTACATCAGTATAAACTCGCGTTTAGCCCAACATAGGTACTATTGAATATATATAGAAATAATTACAGACATGTGTATATACAAAAGTGAGTATACAGATATATATTTCTAGCTCCGTCTATTGGAAGAGTTTAGAAACAATGAAACCTCAACAGCAATAAGTACATCCAATGCACAGGTATTTGTTTCTAATTACATTCTCCAACAAAAAGAAGCAGAGATCCTTGAAGAAATAGCCATTCTAGGCCTACGGCAGAGAATATACAATATGATCCTGGAACATCTTATCGTGCCAGTAAATAAGGACATTTTTTAAAAGCGCACAAGACGGAGATATGTGGAAGAGACACAGGAACCAAGTGTAAGAGCTCCTAAGGACCAAAGGTGGAATAATTTGAGCAATAAAATAAGCAAGGCAGTATCATATTATAACCCAAACTATAACATAAATATTCATGTGCCAATAATGATATAAATAACTTAATAAATAAGTATATGGAGGGAAAAGACTAATCTCCATTACAGAAGAATTCCGAATAATTTATGTGGATACTGCCCCTTCAAAGAAGTGGAGCATAACTCTCCATGCCTTAAAGTGTGGGATTGGCCTTCTGACTGGAAAAGGAAGGAGGGAGAAATAACTTTACAGTGAGGAAATATGGCAAAACCTACCCTAACCAGTTGATAAAGGTTAATATCATCAGTGATAAGTCACGTTGATGGCATGTATCCTTAGTATGGTGTGATTAAAAGGAAACTTTATCTCCCAAAACTTATAACACCAGTCTAAGCATGAGATAGACAGCAGACACTCCAAAATTGAGGAACATTCTACAAAGTACTTGGCCAGTGAACATTAAAACTATCAAGATTATCAAAAACAAGGAAAGTCAGAGAAATTGTCATAATCCAGAGAAGCCTAAGTAGACATGATGACTAAATACAGGTGATGTCCAGGATGGGATTCTGGAAAATGACAAGATTATTAAACAAAAACTAAAGAAATCTGAATAAAATTTAGAGTTCAGTTAATATAATAAAAACAATAATAAAACATATTTGTGATGTTGAAATACCCTCAAAAGAAACACTTTTCCACAAAACCATTATTAAAATCTAAACACAAAGTTTTCTTCTTTTTTCATATAATGCAATGCAAAACAGCAATAGAAAGAATAAGACTTTAAAGAGATCCTTCATAAACTGAAGTAATTCAGCAGATGTATAAGCCTGGAGCTACTTGTGACTATGAGAGTCTAGGTCCTCTAGGAATTCATAGAACATATGGAAATGGTTTGGAACTTCCATAAGACCTAGATAGGGATTCTAGTTCATTCTAATTAGATCCTATTAGGCAATGAGACCTTAGTTAATATTTGGGTTAACGTTGATTGAGGTCTAGAAATGTATTAAGAAGAATCATTTAAACCTTTCATAAAATAGAGAAATTAAAAAGAAAATATTATGGTTTTTATTGGTAAAATTATAATTTATGTGTAAGGCATAATGTACAATGACTCTGAAAGTCTGAGATATTGGTCGTTTATAGTAATATTTTGGATTTTAAGGAAGCAATTTATTTTTTTCTTTTCTTTTTTTTTTATTTCAGCATATTATGGGGGTATAAATGTTAAGGTTACATATATTGCCCATGCCCCCTCTTCCCCCTCGAGTCAGAGCTTCAAGCATAACCATCCCCCAAACGTTGCACATCTCACTCATTGTGTTTGTATATACCCATCCCCTCTTCCCCCCTCCCACCTGCCCAACATCCGATAAATGTTATTCCTATATGTCCACTTAGGTGTTGATCTGTTAATACAAATTTTCTGGTGAGTACATGTGGTGCTTGTTTTTCCATTCTTGAGATAATTCATTTAGTAGAATGGATTCCAGCTCTATTCAGGAAAATGCAAGAGGTGCAAGATCACCATTGTTTCTTAAAGATGAGTAGTACTCCATGGTATACATATACCACATTTTATTAATCCACTCATGAATTGATGGGCACTTGAGTTGTTTCTTCAACGTTGCAATTGTGAATTTGTGTTGCTATAAACATTGGAGTGCAGGTGTCTTTTTCATAAAGTGACTTTTGATCTTTTGGGTAGATGCTCAGTAGTGGAATTGCTGGATCAAATGATAGATCTACTTGTATCACTTTAAGGTATCTCCATATTGTTTTCCACAGAGGTTGAACTAGTTTGCAGTCCCACCAGCAGTGTAGGAATGTTCCTGTCTCTCCACATCCACACCAACATTTATTGTTTTGGGACTTTTTGATAAAGGCCATTCTTACTGGAGATAGGTGATATCTCATTGCAGTTTTGATTTGAATTTCCCTGATGATTAGAAATGATATTCAGCATTTACTTTAAGAAAGATTAAAGAAGAAGGAGCTACAAAATACCACTTTTTCCAAAGTGCATATTCAGGTACATCTGAATGTGGCACACACCAAACAGCTGGAGCTGCTCAAAATCAGGAAGATCCTCCAGGAAAATGATATCTTTCAGGGTCAAGAGTATGACTTTCTATAGGAACTGTCATCCCTGGCTGAAGGATAGACTGTTCTGTGTTATTAGTAGACAGAATACTCTTATAAGCCTACCAATAGGCAGGGTATTTTGATGATTCATTGTAATTTGAGCAATGGCCAAGATATAGAATGAGTCTTGTGGAAATAGGACCTATGTGCTTATTAGTAAGGAGGGTCTCTTCCCACTGGCAGAAGTCCCCTTGCATTGGAGTTAAAGAGGGAGACAAGAGCCATGTACACTGGAACTCTCCCCTCACATCAATTCCAGGGTGCAAACATTTTGAATTTTTTATTTCATCATATTATGGGGGTACAAATGTTAAGGTTACATATATTGCCCATGCTCTCCCCTCCCCCCTCGAACCAGAGCTTCAAGCATGACCATCCCACAGATGGTGTGCATTTCACTCGTAAATTGGTATTAACTGATCAACACCTAAGTGGACATATAGGAATAACATTTATCGGGTGTCGGGCAGGTGGGAGGGGAGAGGAGGGGGTGAGTATATACATTTTGAAATGTTATTAGTCTTATTTCCCTCAATTTTAAATGGTGAAAACTGCATGATAATAAACATTTTTGATAGCATTTCTCAATAAGAAATGACCAGCTATACACATATGTATCTCTCAAAAGGATTCTGACTTCATTTTTGATGTTTGACCATGAAAGAGTTAAAGCCCAACTACTCCCCTTTCCTCTTCTTCCCCTAATCTGAGAAAGTTAACTAGAAAGCTCACATTCTTTAGTTCTCCTTTGGTGCCAGAGGGAAGTACAAACCACTCAAATCATAGGGACTTTCACTCCATCCCCAACTCCAAAACACAGAAAACAAAGCCATTTGCCCCCCTCTTCACTCAGCCATTTTGGACCAACTTTCATGCTCCCTACTGTTCACAGAAAGCCTTATTATGTGCTCTTTATGTGAATAATATGCCTCTTTGTATACCTTCTTAGTGTTTCTATATTTAAACTAAAGTTCTTTGGGAAAAAATTGATTCTTACACTCCAAGGCAAACCACATCTATATAACTGAAGCAGAACTTTCACAAAGTATGTACACTTGCTATCTGTGGGACATTTAAATATTTTCTATGCTACTATATTCTTATTTATTACTTTTAAAAAATACTTATTATGGTCCACTCAATTGATTTAATGAACTCTAATGGGTTGTCATCCACACCTCTCAAATTTCTTCAGTTTCTGAAACCGACTTACCTCAGGTCACATAAGTAGAATGATGAAAAAGCTTAGATTAAAACCCAGGTTTTCTCACTCCTTATCCAATGCCTTTTCTGTTATATCATGAGTGTTTTGTGTGGCAATAGAAAATCTCTTCTGCAAAAAGAAAGCCATCTGTTCATGTGATATAATGCCTACAGAAAAAAAAAAAAAAAAACATCATTCTGATGCTCAAATTCAACCTTCTAGTGCAACATTCTGATGCTCAAATAACATTAATATTCTTTTCGTGTTTGGGAATAACTGAGTCTTCAGTAGCTTAAATAAACTATAGTCAAATTTACTAGGACATCATGGGTTTGAAAAGGACACCAACTAGCTATTTTTCAAGTTGCCAATTTTAACAGTAGCCACTTTGTATGCAGTAGAATAAAATATTGACCTGAGTTTGCATAGTTATTTTGCCTTTTTCAAAATAATGTACATGCAGTTTTAGAATTGTTAAGCTGCTCATCAGAGACGGGCTGCTGACATTTAAAATATCAAAGTATAACCAGTATTGAAGAAGGTTCTGTATGAAAAGTCTGTATTTAGAATTATATTTGTGTTGAGAAAAGCCATAAAATAAATAATAATTTATAAGTGGATTTGTGTGCTTAAATTTAATCTACTCTAATGTATGTAAACAGCAGTGAATACAGAAAGATAATTACAATTTTTAAAAGACATTTGCCATTATTATCTGGATACTCCTGGAAATATGTACTATTTTTTCTTAAAGAAGTGTTTGAATTCAATATGTGAAATAAATCCAATTCATACAAAGATATGACATCTTTAATTAAACTAAATGAATTAAAATTTAGAAATGTGGTCTGATTCGTATCCTAATCACTTCATTTTCCTTGTGCATGCTTCATACATAGATAATGAAATACTTTGCTTCATCAGGAGAGATAACCACATGTGAGCAAAGACATGTATATAGAAATATGCATTCATATATTAGGTGTGCTGGTCAGTTTTGAGAACTCAGTGAGACATGGAGCTTAAATTTGACTCAATTCCCTTTTGAGACTTAGGTTAGCATGAATAGTCATAGCCTCTTTTATGATATTTTCCATGGATAAAGCTCCAATGTGAATCCTGATCCCCTAGACTCTGATCTTATTTGCTGCTCACAGAACTTCTAAATTTTGAAAGGGAATTGAATTAAATCTTAGCTCTATCCCTCACTGAATTTTCAGAATCTCAGTTTAGTTTCCTGGACAATATAAATAGTACTATCTATGGCAGAGTGTTGTGAACATTAAATCAAAGGTGATTTTATATATATATATATATATATATATACACACACACATATATATAAAATATTGAATATATATTAATATGTAATATATTAATATATAATATATATGAAATATATATAACATATGATGTACACAGACCAGGCTTGTTATTCTATGACTATTGATTCCATTGCACTTACTATATGATTGTTATCCAGACCAAATCTGAAAAATGTCTGATTATTTTTGGTAGACTATGTTATCTGAAAAAAATAAAATGTTTGCATCAGGAATTTTTATTTAGCCATCCTATGTCTTTGGTGCCAATCTCCTAGGTAGCAAAAACCAAGGCAAATTACCAAAGAATGCCTGCCATTTGAGAGGATGTGTATTGTGGGCACGGATGGTTTCCACTGGAAATTATCAATGTTAAGTTCAAGACATAATCACTCTACAAAGTAAAACCTGTTCATTAGGTAGGGTTGAGAAGGTAGCTTATATATTTTTCACAAATGATTAAGCACACAATATTAGAACTGAATCTCTCTACTTATATGCCACAAGAAATTTTGTGTATTTGCTGATCTATTTTTAATTTTTCTTCTTCTTTTATTTTGGGCTTTAACTGGATCTTGACTCAACTTTGATAGTCAATAAATGAAGAGGAAGGACAGTAGTTCATCAGTTTGATTAGCCTATGCTTAGTATTTTTCCTGTGAAAAGGAAAAATACGTAGAAAAATAAGTAGAACTTATTGCTCTCCATTAAACAAAGGAGAAAGTCAATATTCAGGTTCAAAAGAAAGCTCAGCATTTTATTTTATAAATGAAGTTCTTTTTTTAACCTCAGGAAGAGAAATTCTAATAGAAATCATCTGAATACCTAGTCTTAATTATTGGAAAACACACAAAGCAATATTGGCTTGCCGACTGCTAAAGTACTTAGTACGAAATGTTTTCATTTATTTTAGTATAAAATTATTCTAGAAGAGAAATAAAGGCTGATAATATTTTTACATTAACATTTTAACCATTTTATACATTCTGTGAAGAAAAAGAGTTATATTTTCTTTAACACATTTTTGTCAGTATGATTTATTGACCTACTAGAAAATTTAAAAAGAAAAATGAATTTCCTATAGTTAAAGTGTTTAGGGAAAGGAATGATTTTTTGTAACTTGGCAAGATGATTGCATTAGTTGTTAAATCTTTTTGTTTCTGTTTCCTGAATATTTCAATTTATTTACTTGGGCATTCTAAAGATGAATAATTTCTAATAATTTATGATTTTTTTCAGAAAACATTGATAAATTTGAAATTTTATGTTTTTTTCTTGAATATTAAAAGCCACTTATATAAAATATATCAAAGATGTATATTTCCAAGTTGCTTCAAAAATAAGACACTAAACTTAAGAAAGAATTTTACCCAGGCATATATTCTAAAGAATCTTCTATTGTTCCTACTGAACAAAATAACTATCTTTGAGCCTATCATTTTAATTTACTGATAATAGCATTTCTTGAGTAATTTTATCTTGATCATTGCAAGAATCTTTATTTTGATTACTACATTAAATATCATTAAGTAGTTATTAAAAATGGAAATTAAGTTATCATTAAGTAATAGGCCTTTCCAAATGCTACTAATGGGAATATGGTAATCTCAAATGATCAAAAATCAGTTCAATTTATTTATTTATTTATTTTCAAGTTTTTTAAATAAGCTTTATTTTTTTAAAGTTAATATATGCAATAAGAAACTGAAAAACACAAGAAGGAAAGAACAAAGACATCCACAATCACAAGCAGTTCACAGTTGGACATGTCCTGACACATACACAATATCCAATTTTATGGGATTGATATAGTACAGTATGCATCATGGTTTTTCACACATCATGAATATTTACCAATTGAAAATCCCAAAGCTATGTATTTTGATAACCAAGAATACACTACACCAACTCAATCTGTTAGGAAAAAATGTAATCCTGCCTTTCTTGGGACGAAAATTTCATAGAAGACAAAAATGGCAACAGGCATCTCTCTAGATAAAAGTACTGGCAGAGTTCCGATTAAAATACTGCATTCCCTTAATGTTCAATTTAAAATCAAACATAAAGCAACAGAGATCACTAAGTGTAATGTTTTTAAGAGAATTCATTATCAGATCTATACCATTAAAGTGTTAGCAAGAAGGTATGTTTCTATTGAATTACTGGATATATTCTTATAGTATAGCCAAAAGGGATGCACATACATCAATGGCTATCATCAAAATGTAAATACGAACACATCTGCATACTTCTCTCCTTTCATACTTCGTTCTGCCCCTCTGCTGCTAACCTAATGAACAAGTCCTGATATACACTACTCAGAGGTGGTTTAACAATTTCATGTCCAAGATGCATCTCTTCTATCAATTATTACCAAGATAATCACAAAATGGCTATTCAGTAGTTCTTTTTATCATACATTGTCACCTCAAGACATCTTCAAAGCTTAGATGTTGCAAAATAATGAACTTTGTCCACAATAAACAGATACTTTACTAAAAATGCACATATAGACCGATGGTTATAATCCAAAGCCATCTTCTAGATATGGAGATACTAGCAAAGAGCCCTTCCCTTCACCCTTCCTCTTCCCCCACTCCAGCGACTAATTACAGGACTAAGTCTAGCTCCAAGAGGTGGATTAACAAAGGTCACTCCCAGAAGACGATTCTTCCTAAAAACTAACAAAAGAACATATATAAAGGAACTATTTAACTACCTCTATTTTTAACATACTTTGAGTATTAGGATTTGTTTATCCTTTAAAACACAGAGATGTTAACTAAAATGCACATATAGAACAATGGTTAACTAATCTAGCTCACTGGCACAGAACTCTTCTCTGCATACTTTATCCTCCCCTCCCCCCACCGCCCAGTAACAACATATTCTCTAAGACATCAAGTTTAACAATTCCATTTCCCCAGATGCAACCACTCCTATGAAATAACAAAAAACACTCAAAGGGTGTTACTTTAGCCCTCTACTTTTAACATATATTGTACACTTTTAAACATCTAGAAAGACTAGATGTTTCAAATAGGACTTAAGTTTTTTCCCACCATACACAGTAGCATTGAATGCATGCTCATAACAAAAGCTATAATCTCAAAATGTCCTCTAAGTAGGAACATTCTAGCCTAGAACTCTTCCCCTTCCTACCCTCTACCAACCCAGTGGACAGGTCTAAGCATCTGTAATGCTTAGAGGGGATTTTAATAATTTCGCTTCAGTAAGTATTTTTAAGAAAAATCTTTTCTATGAATTTTAACTCAAAGTCTACTCAATGTATTAGTTCACTAAACTCTACTTTTGTCATACACTGGCAACCTCTTTATCTAGAAAGACTAGATGTAGTAAATTAGGAAATGCACATAACATACAGGGCAATGGATAAGCTGAAATTCTCTAGTGTACACAAGCAAAACACTCATTGCGATTTCTTCCCTCCCACGTCCCTCAACCTAGTGAACAAGTACAGAGAGTGTACTGTTCACAGAGGTTGATTAATTTATTTTATCAGAAGGTGGAGAGCTTTGAAGTTGGTGGTCACATGGAGGTACTGGGGAGGCGGTGTACCTATAGAAGGCATGGGGACTCTGCTTTCCTACCCCAATATTGCCCTGTATATATCTTTCACTTGGCACTTCCTCACTTTTATCCTCTATAATAAATAAGTATTGGTAAATAATAAAAAAGTTGAAATCTGGTTCTAATGTCTCTAGATCTGGGCTGGCTTTGTGACTTGTTTTGACCAACTAAACAAGACAGAATCAATGTGGTGCACTTCCTAAGTTTAGGGCTCAGGAGTCCTTATAGCTTCCATTCTTTCCCTCCAGGAATGCTGTCACCATTTGACTATGACCAGGCTAGTTTGCTGGGTTATGAGACACCATGTGGGGAGAGAGGACTGATAATCACAACCATCCAATCTGTGGCCTTAGACTCAGTATTGATCCCATCCAACCCATCAGAGAGCAGAGACAAGGTGTCCTGACTGAGCCTAGCCCAAATGGCTGCCTCACACTTGTGAGAATTGTGAGCAAATAAATGATTATTGTTTTAAGCCATTAAGTTTTGAGGTGGTTTATTATGCAGCAATAGTTAACTGATTTAGGGATCATAAAAATATATATACTGTTATACAGCTGAAGATGAATTTAGGTGTAAATCATATTAAAGGACTTCTTACATGCTAAAGATACAGTAGTCATGAGTTTGAGTTTCGGTTCTACACTTACTACCTGTGTAACACTCGGCTAATTGTATAATCTCTATGTGTTTCTTCATCTGCAACATGAGGGTGAGGGGAGAATTATTATTGTTTACTGATGTGAAGAGATTAGAATTACTACTACACTACCTATCTCCTTCAGTGAGAAAGAGCCTCCAAAAAATTCATAAGAGCAAATAAAGAGATAAAAATAATTTATTGTTCTATTTATTAATATAAATAAGTACTTAAATAATTACGTATTTTGCTTACATATTTGCTCTAATTAAGCCTTACAAAAATAAGTTCTTAAACCAGGTTCCATAGATGAGTTTTAGGAGGTCCTAATCCATAAAAATTTAATGCAATATTTTATATATAGGAGCAAAAGTATACTCATTTGACAGGCAGTGGGAGAAAAAGACAATTTTTTTTTATCAGATTTACAGAGGGGGCCATGATTCAATAATGTTTAAGGATCATTATGTTGGAAATTCAGGACTAAGAATTCTAAAACTGGTGGAGAGGACATATAGAAGGGGAAAAAATGTAGACTGCTGAAATGATCCAAATGGGAAGTAATGAAGCTCATAATCGGTCAGTGGTAGTAGGGCTAAGAGGCAAGATTTGAGAAATATTTCTCAATTATCTGCCTTATGGCAAGTACCCAAGGAAACAGACTCTGGGACAAAGATTTGTATTCAGAAGGTTTATTGGGGAGAGTTCTTGGAAACAACTTTGTTAGGCAGTGAAGGAAGCACGGCTGGATAGAGTGTGGAATATAACTGTGATACACTTGCAAGAGAAACCTCGGCCAATCCTAAAAGAACCTCTGAGCTTGATATGACCCCTCAGAAGTGTGCTATAGTGAGGCAATGGGTCCAGGGTTTTTCACTCCTTCATCGACCCCAGATAGATGCAGGCAATTTCTAGGGAGGAGACATGACCTTGGCGAGGCATTTTCCTTTGGCAGAGGGCAATTCCCAGAGAGGGACTCAGAGTAAGCTATCAACAGCCAACATTCTCAGCAGCTGAAAGAATGAGTGTCTTGGTCTTGAAGAGAAATCTAAATGGCTCACCATATGTCCACTAGAAAACATTAATAAGATTTTAAAATACATATGTTTATGATGATAATTATGTTGTGCTAGCTAAATCTGTGATAGCAGCAGTAAATATGAAAAATAATATCACTACTTGCATGGAGTCATGTTCTAGAGGTGGGAAGAACAAAAAATAAATAAGTAAGCAAACAAGATTGTGATAAGTGGTTTGAAAAAGAATAAATGAATGCAAAATTCTGAAGAGTTAACTATTTTAACTGGTAAATGATTTTTATTTTTGGCATCAAGGATGGTATTTGAGGAAGTGATAGTTGAACTGAGTTATAAGGGACAAGAAGGAGCCAGCAGTGCATATATGTGGCAAATATTCTAGGAAAAGGAAAAAGAAATGTGAATATCCTAAAGCAGTTATAAACTTTGCTACTGTGAGGAACACTGTGAAATAAATTTAGTGGGTTGTGACAAGTATTTTAAAATTAAATGAAATAGAAATAAAAATTAGAATAGAAAAGATCAGAGTGCCTTATCCTTGGTATAGATAAGTAATATTTTAATAAAAATTATATGTTAGGAGTATATGTATGTGTAGCTCAATCAAGATATAAAATGTATTTTTTTGATGTGTGCTGCAATAAAAAAGTTTGAAAGCCACTGATATTAGTAGAAAGTCTAGAGAAGAGAAGGATAGGAGGTGAAGTGAACCCTGTGTCAGTGCAGTGTGTAGAAATCCAAAACATTAGAACTTGCCAGCAAACAAGACTGGGAACAGCCAGTAAAGTAGGAGGAAAATCAAGAGTGGTGTTACAGAAAGAAACATAAGAGAGATTGTTTCAGGACAAAAAAGTGATAATTAAATATATTTAATATGCAGAATCATTGAATAAAATATGACTCTGTTAATTGGACATGGAATGTGTGAGTAAAGGAGGAAGTAAGTTTGTTTGCTTATTATAATTTTGGAAGAAATGGTATATGATGATGTCATTAAAGTGAATTGAGAAATGAGAAGTATTGTAGTGTCATTTATTAAAATCTTTTTTAAATTTTTAAATTTTTAATTATTTGGGTACATAAAAGTTGCATATCTTTGTGGGGTGCATGTGATGCCTTGATACAGGCATGCAATGTGAATTAATCAAATAAGTGTAATTGGGGTATCTATCCATCACTGCAGGCATTTAACATTTCGCTGTGTTAAAAACATTCCAGTTTTACTCTTTTAGTTTTTATAAAGTATACTCTAACTTATTGTTGATTATAGTCATTTTGTTGTGCTATCCAATATTGTTGTCTATCTATCTATTTTTTGCACCCTTTAACCAATCCCACTTTATCCCCTGTCCCTGCTATACTTCCCAGACTCTGAGAACCATCATTCTACTCTCTGTCTCCATGAGATCAATTTTTTATAATATTTAGCTCCACATGAGTTAAAACATGCAAGATTTGTCTTTTCGTGCTTAGCTTATTTCACTTAACATAATGTACTACATTACATCCATGTTGTTTCAAATGGCAGGATTTCATTCATTTCATGGCTATATAATATTCCATTGTATATGTGTACTACAATTTCTTTATCCATTCATCTGTTGATAGACTCTTAGGTTGATTTTATATGTTGACTATTGTGAATAATGTTACAATAAACATGGGAGTGCAGATATATTTTCAATATATTGAATTCTCCTCCTTTGGATTTATACTCAGCAGTGGGATTGTTGGGTCATATGGTATTTCTATTTTTGCTTCTCTGAGGAACCTCCAAACCAGTCTCCACAGTGGTTGCACTAATTTACATTCCAAACAACAGCGTATAGGGTTTCCCTTTCTTCACATCCTCACCAGCAATCATTATTGCCTATTGTTTTGATAAAAGCCATTTTAACTGGGGTAAGACAATATCTCATTGTAGTTTTGATTTGCATTTCTCTGATGACTGATGTTGGTTATTTTTTCATATACCTGTTGACCATTTTTATTTTTTTCTTTTGATAAATATCTATTCATATCTTTTGTCCATTTTTTAATCTGATTATTTCATTTTTCCTATTGAATTGTTGAAGCTCCATATATATTGTAGTTATTAATAACTTGTCAGATGAAGACTTTGAAAATATTTTCTCCCATTCTGTGGGTTGTCTATTCTCTTTGTTGTTTCCTTTACTGTGCAGAAACTTTTCAGCTTGATGTGATTTCTTTTTCCAATTTTGCTTCCATTGCCTGTGCTTTGATAGCGTTACTCAAGAAGTCCTTACCCAGACTAATGTCTTGAAGCATTTTACCAATGTTCTCTTTAACTAGTTTTATAGCTTCAGGTCTTAGATTTAATATTTTAATCCATTTTGATTTGATTTTTGTATATGGTGAGAGGCAAAAGTCTAGTTTCATTCTTCTGCATATGAGTATCCAGAATTCTCAGCACCAATTAGTGAAGGGACTCTCCTTTCCCCACTGTATGTCCTTGGAAACTTTGTCAAAATTAAGTTCGCTATAAATGTGTGTATTTATTTCTGGGTTCTCTATTCTATTCTATTGGTCTATGTATTTGTTTTTATGCTATGTTGTTTTGTTTACTACATCTCTGTGATATAATTTGAAGTTAGGTAATGTGGTTCCTACAGTTTTGTTCTTTTTGCTCTGGATGGCTTTGACTATTCTGAGTCTTTTGTGGTTCCATATAAACTTTACTATTTTTTTTTTTATATTTCTATGAAGAATGTCATTGGTGTTTTGATGGGAATTGCATTGAATTTGTAGATTACTTTGGGTAGTATGGACATTTTAATAATATTTATTCTTGTAATACACAGACATGGAATATCTTTCCATTTTTGTGTGTCCTCTTCCATTTCTTTCATCAATATTTTATAGTTTTCATTATAGAGATTTTTTCACTTCTTGGGTTAAGTGTATTCCTAGATATTTTATTTGTAGCTATTGTAAATGGGTTTGCTTTCTTGGTTTCTTTTCCAGATTGTTTACTCTTGGCATATATAAAGAGTACTGATTTTTATATGTTGATTTTGTTTTCTACAACTTTACTGAATTTATCAGTTCTAATAATATTTTGTGAAGTCGTCTTTTGATTTCTCTGGATATAAGATCATATCATTAGATCCAGCAATCCTATTACTTGTGAGAACCTTAGTGTTGATCAGTCATTGCCAGTTTGATGGCAAGTGTATGTGGTGCCAATTCTTTCATTCTTTTGTTATCTCACTTTAGAGGACAGGCTCAAGCTCTATCCAGGAAAATATAAGAGGTGCTAGATCAGCATCGTTTCTTATAACTCAGCAGTATTCCATTGTATAAATATACCATATTTTATTAATCCACTCATGGATTGACTGGCACTTGGATTGTTTCCACGTCCTTGCTATGGTGAATTGTGCTGCCATAAGCATTCAAGTGCAGATGTCTTTATTATAGAATGCCTTTTGTTCCTTTGGGTAGATACCTAATAGTGGTGTTGCTGGATCAAATGGTAGTTCCACTTGTAGATCTTTGAGGTATATCCACATTATTTTCCATGAAGATTGCACTAATTTGCAGTCCTACCAGCAGAGTAAGAGTGTTCCTATCTCTCCACATCCTTGCCATCACTTGTTGCTTTGGGTTTTATTATATATATATATATATATATATATATATATATATATATATATATGACAATTGTACTGGAGCTAAGTGATATCTTGTTGTGGTTTTGATTTGCATTTCCCTAATGATTAGAGATGTTGAACGTTTTTTATATGTTAGCTGGCCATTATTATATCTTCTTTTGAAAATTTTCTGTTCATGGCTTTGGTCCACTTTTTGATAGGGTTGTTTCACTTTTTCTTGCTGATTTTTTTTTTTTTTTGAGTTCTAGATAGATTCTGGTTATTAGACTTTTATCAGATGTGTGGAGAGCAAATATTTTCTCCCACTCTGTAGGTTGTCTATTCACTCAAATTATATAGCTTCCTGAGCTATACAAAAGCTTTTTAATTTGATCAAGTCCCATTTATTTATTTTTGTTTCTGTTGTGATTGCTTTGGGGGTCTTCTTCATAAATTCATTGCCGAGGCCAATGTCTGAAAGAGTCTTCCCTACATTTTCTTCTAGGATTCTTAAGGTTTCGTGCTTTAGGTTTAAGTCTGTTATCCATCTAGAGTTGATTTTTGTGAAAGGTGAAAGGTGAGAACCCAGGTTCAATCTTCTGCATGTACCTATCCAGTTTTCCCAGCATCATTTAGTGAAAAGGAATTATTTTGCCCAGGGGATATTTTTGTCTGTTTTGTCAAAGACTGGATGACAATATGCAGATGGTTTCATCTCTGGATCCTCAGTCCTGTTCCAAAGGTCTATGTCTCTCTTCTTGTGCTACTACAATGCTGTATTAATTACTGTAGCCTTGTAGTACAGCTTGAAGTCTAGTAGACTGATACCTCCCAGTTTGATCCTTTTATTTAAGATTGCTTTGGCTATATGAGGTCTTCTATGGTTTCATACAAAGCGTAGAATTATTTCTTCTAAATCTGCAAAGAATGATGCTGATACTTTGATGGTGATTGCATTAATTCTATAGATCACTTTAGGTAGTACAGACATTACAACAATGTTGATTCTACCAATCCATTAGCAAGGTAGATTTTTCCATATGTTTACATCTTTTATAATTTCTTTTTTTAGTATTTTGTAGTTCTCCCTGTATTTATATCTCACCTCTTTAGTTAAATATATACCTAGATATTTGATTTTATTGAGGCTATTGTAAAAGGTATTGCATTTTTGTTTGAGTTCTGGCTTGATTGTTATTGGTGTATAAGAATGCCTCTGATTTTTTGTGTATTAATTTTGAATCCTGAGACTTTACTGAATTCATTTATTAATTCCAGGAGGCTCTTGGTTGAATTCTTGGGGTTTTCCAGATATAATATTTTATCATCAGTAAAGAGTGAGAGTTGGATCCCTTCTGCCTCCATTTAGAAGCCCTTACTTCCCCTCTATTGTCTAATTGCACCAGCCAGGATTTCCAGTACTATGTTGAATAGAAGTGAGTCATCCTTGTCTAGTTCCAGATCTAAATGGGAATAATGTCAGTTTTTCCCAATTCAGAATGATATTGACTGTATTAAGGGCCTTGATAATTTTAAGATTTATCCCATCTATGCTTATTTTGTTAAGAGTTTTTATCATAAAGGTGTTCTGTACTTTGTCAAATACTTTTTCTGCATCAACTGAGAGGATGATAAAGTCTTTGTTCTTGCTTTTATTTATGAGGTAAATTGTGTTTATAGATTTGCATATGTCGAACCAGCCTTACTTCTCTGTGATAAAGCCCACCTGGTTGTAATGAATTTTTTTTGATATGCTGTTGGATTTGATTTGCTAAAGTTTGTTGAGAATTTTTGCATCAATATTGATAAGGAATATTGGTTTGTAGTTTTCTTTTTTGTTGTGTCCTTTCCTGGTTTTGGTCTCAAGGTGATGTTGGCTGCATAAAATGAGTTAGGGAGGATATCATCTACCTCAATGTTGTGGAATAATTTCTGTAGTATAGGCATGCGTTCTTCTATGAATGTTTGGTAGAACTCACATGTGTAGCCATCTGGTCCAGGATTTTCCTTTTTTGAAAGTTTTGAATTACTTCTCCAATTTCTGTGCTTGCAATTGGTCTGTTCAGGAATTCTATTTCCTCCTGGGTGAACTTAGGGAAGTTGTATGTTTCTAGCAATTTGTTCATTGCCTCCACCTTATGTAGTTTGGAGGCTTATAGGTTTTTATAGTATTCAAAGATAATATTTTGTATTTCTGTTGTGTCTGTTGTGACTTCTCTTTTTTAATTTTTAATTGAGTTTATTAGAATCCTTTCCCTTTGAGTTCTTGTCAATCTGGCAAGAGGGCTGTAAGTTTTATTTACCTCTTAGAAAAAACAGCTTTTGGTTTTGTTGAGCTTCTGTATAATTATTTTGTTCTCAATTTCCTTTATTTCTGCCAGTTTCGGAGTTGATTTGCTCGTCCTTTTCTAATTCCATGCGACTGTTTGTTAGATTGTTGGTATTTGAGCTTTCTGCTTTTTGGATGTGAGCATTTAATGCTATTAGTTTTCCTCTCAGGAATGCTTTTGCTGAGTCCCACAGATTTTGATAACTTGTATCCACATTATCACTAAGTTCAAAGAATATTTTGATTTCTCTATTTATTTCCTCATTTAACAAATAGATATTCAGCAACAAATTGTTTAATTTCAATGATTTGGTAAGTGGTGTGTATTTTTGTTGAAATTGAACTCTAATTTCATACCACTATGATCAGACAAGATGCAAGGTATTATTTATATATTTTTTAATTTGTTGAGGTCTGATTCGAGGTCTAGTATGTGATTAATTTTGGAAAAAGTTCCATAAGCTAATGAGAAGGATGCATATTCAGCTTTATTTGGGTGGAATGCTCTGTAGATGTCTGTCAAACCCTTTGTTCTAGAACTCTGTATAAGTCCATTATTTCTCTGCTTATTTTCTGTTTACAAGATCTGTCCAGTTCATTCAGTGGGGTGTTGAAGTTCCCTGGCTATTATGATGTTATTGTTTATCATGCTATTTAGATCAGGCAGGGTTTGCTTTATGTATTTGGATGCTCCTGAGTTGGGTGCATAAATATTGAGAATTGTTAAGTCTTCTTGTTGGATCTTCCATTTCACCAATATATAGTGGCCATCTTTGTCCTTACTTTTGTTATTTTAAAGGTTATGTTATTTGAAATGTGGGATCTGAAAAGCAGCTACCCCTGGTATCTTTTGAGTTCCTTTTGTCTGGAAAATTGTTTTTAATCTCTTGACCTTGAGCTGAAATCATCTTTGTGGGTTAGATGTGTTTGTAGTAGACAGCAGAAACTAGGCATGTGGATTTTCATCCACTTGGGAAGTCTATATCTCTTCAGAGCAAAATTCAAGCCATTCAGATTTATTGAGAGGATTGAAATTTGAGGTAGATTTCCATTCATGTTGTTGGGTGAAATCTTGTTGTTTTTTTTTTTTTTTTTTACTCCTTGTGCCATCATGGAGTCCAGATTCTAGCCTTCACTCTTGAGTGACTTTACTTTGAAGAGTGTCAGCTGCACTGTTCAATGTTTAATGCAGGTCTGAGTACTTCCTGTCGGGCTGGTCTGGTCTTTATAAATTCCATCAGTGATTGCTTGTCTGGGAAGGACAAGCAATTTATTTCTCCCTCATAGATGAAACTTAATTTTACCAGATAAAGAATTCTATGTTGGGCATGATTCTGTTTTAGAAGATTAAGAATAGGTACCAAATACCTTCTGGCTTGCAGAGTTTCAGTTGATAAATCTGCAGTTAGTCTATTTTCCTCCAGTATTCCATGAAATAAATTTTTCAGCCCTTGTGTATTTTCTTCTTCTGCCTATGGAATGCCAATGATTCTTATACTTGGCTTCTTTATGTTATCCCACATTTCTTATATGTTTCAGTTTTATTTCTTGTTTCTATATACTTTTTCTTCATGTGACATTTTAGCACATAGGCGTTATTTTCAAGCTCTGAGATACTTTCCTTTGCATGATTCATTCTATTCTTGAAGCTTTCCACTGTGTTGTGAAGTTCTTTGAATATCCCCTTCATAGCCAAAATTTCTGTTTGTTTTTTCCATAGTATTACAATTTCTTTAGAGATTTTTTCCTACATTTAATGAATTGTTGTTGTGGTTTCTTTATGTTGTAGTTCTATTTTCTCTTCAATTCCATTGAGTTTTCTTACAATCCATATCCAGAATTCTTCCCCTGTCAGTTTAATCATATTGTGTAAGTTGGTAACTATTGATGGAGATTTAATATTTTCTTATGGTGGTAACTTTTCTCTCTGGTCTTTCATGTTTCCTGTGTTCTTTCGCTGATTCATTCTCATCAGGTTACTTTGTCAAGGACTGGGGGTGCTGGGACTGGTTTATGGACTTAATTCTGGGACCCGGAAGGGACGTTTCTTGACAATGCTGGGGAGATACGCTCTGGTCCTGTATTGTCTTAGAGGTGTTTTAGCCTGTTGTGTTATCTCCGACCTGCTGTCTTCACCTCCTGCTTAAAGAGATTAGTGAGTTTGGATACCTTGTTTAGACTCCCAGGAGTTGGATCACTCTTGTGTGTGTGAGTCTACTTCCAACCACTAGTTTGCGGTAGAAGACCCTGTGTTGGGCTATGAGGTACCCTCTCTTTTGTTGCTTGTAGTTTTCCTGGAGGAGTAGGTTATCAAAATATTCCAATACTTTTGTATTGAGCTCTAACCTCCCGAATGGGATATACAACTGCCTCAAACTTTGGGGAATTTCATCCCACTCTAAAGGGTTACTTGAGGTCTGTTACCACTTTAGGTGTCATGAGAAGAGCCACAGGTACCTGCCAGCCTTAAAGTGTATACTTCAGAGGTTGCTTGATCTGCAGCTAGGGGAGACCTGTTATTCAGGGCTATTTTGCCACACTTGCAAAGAAAGTCATGTTGGGGGTAGGATGGGGTGTCAATTGATGCAATTGCTAAGGACTCTGCTCAAGATTTTCCTTCCCAGACCACAAGCCCCAAAGCTGGCAACAACCTGGGCACCAAGGGCAGGCCCTCGTGTTATGATCTTATCAGATAATCACAATCAATCTGCTGACACAAGTCAGCAATCTGTCCCCTTTTGCTTAGTTCCAAGGTCCCACAGATTCAAGCCAGTCACACAGGGAAAGCGACTTTTCTCCATTCTCCCTGCCTTCAATGGCTGAGTCTGTCCTGAGTGGCTGGAGGAGGGGTGTTGAGACTACCTAAAATCCCAGCTTGGAAAACATCTTCTCTCTTTTCTGCCCTCCACCAATGGCGGGATCTGCTCTGCAGAGGGGAGGATATACTGCCAGACTGGGGGAAGGGCACATCCTGGTGCCACCAGGCCTCTCAGCCCAGGAAGTCTCTACTCTCCTTACTCTGCCCCTCCAAGTATGCAATTTGTTTAGTTGGCATGAATCATCAGGTACTGACAGGTACTGACACTCAGTGCAGGACCCTCACTAAAGGGTCCTGACCTCACAAGTGCAGACACAGAATACAGGACCATGCTGATGGCCCCTTCCTTCACAGGTGCAGGCACTGAGTATAGGACCGTCAATGAAGCCCCCTGTCCTTACTGGTGCATACACTGAGTTCAAGATGCTCACTGAATGTCCCTGCCCTCACAGGTGCAGTCACTGAGTTCAGGATGCTCACTGAAGCCCCCTGCCTTCACGGGTGCATAAACTGAGTTCCAGATGCTCACTGAAGGTTCTTGACCTCACAGATGCAGACACTGAATTCAGGACCATCACTGAAGGCCTCTGCCCTCACAGGTGCAGACACTGAGTTCAGAACCCTCACTGAAGGGTCCTGTCCTCACAAGCCCAGTCACTAAGTACAGGGCCCTCACTGAAGCCCTCTGCCCTCACGGGTGCAGAGTCTGAGTTCAGGATACTAACTGAAGTTCCCTGACCTCACAGGTATAGACACTGAGTTCAGGACCTTCACTGAAGGCCTCTGCCCTCACAGGTGCAGACACTGAGTTCAGGACCCTCACTGAAGTGTCCTGCTGTCACAAGCCCAGAAACTGAGTATAGGACTCTCCTGAAGGCACCTCACATCACAGTTGCAAACACCCAGTACAGGACCATCACACATGGCTCCCGCCCTCACAGGAGCAGACAATCAGTAGAGGCACCAACCTGAGGCCCCAGCCTTCACAAGTGTGGACACTCAGTACAGTACACACCATGAAAGCCCCTGTCCTCCCAAGTGCAGACACTGAATACAGGAGCCTCACTAATGGGCCCTGCCTCATAGGTACAGACACTGAGTACAAGACCCTCACTGAAGGCCCATGAACTCACAGGTACAGACAATCAGTATAGTTCACACTCTAAGGAGTGTGCCCTGAGAGTTGCAGATACTCAGTACAGGCCACTGTCCTCAGAGTTGAAGATTTTCCATACAGGCCTCACCTTACACAGCCTGATCTCACAGGTGCAAACCTTGAGTACAGGATCCTCAAAAACCACCAAAAGCCCACGACCAGATGTACTCAGCCAAATTCTACCAGACCTACAAAAAAGAATTTATGCCAACCCTACAGAAACTGTTCTGTAAGATTAATAAGAAGGGGATACTTGATAACTCATTCTAAGAAGCCAGTACCATCTGGATACTATAGCCAGGGAAGAATACAACAATAACGACAACAACAAACTACAGAGCAATATCCCTGATGAACACACATGCAAAACATTCTCAACAAAATACTAGCAAACAGAATCCAACAGTGCATCAAAAACATAATTCCACATGAACAAGTAGGTTTCATTCCAGGAATGCAACATTCTAGGGGTGGTTCAACATGCAGAAATAAATAAATGTTATTCACCATATAAACATAATTATAAAGAAAAACTTTGTGATCATATCAATAGATGAAGAAAATATTAGATAAAGTTCAGCACTACTTCATGATAAAAAACAAAAAAAAACCTCTTAATAAACTAGCATAGAAGTAACATACCTCAGGATTATAAAAGCCATATATAAAAGCCAAACCCACAGTCAACATAATACTCAATGGAATGAAGTTGAAAACATTCCTCCTACAAACTGGAATGTGACAAGTATACCCACTTTAACCCCTCCTATACAACATAGTACTGGAAGTCCTAGCCAGAACAATCAGAAAAGAGAAAGAAATAAAGTGCATCCAAATTGGAAAAGAGAAGGTCAAACTATTCCTATTTGCTAATGATGTGATATTATATCCAGAAAACTGTAAAGACTTCTCCAAATGATTTCAATACATTATAAATAAATCAGTAAAATCTCAGGTTACAAAGTTAATGTACACAAATTCATAGTATGTCCATATATTAATAACAGCCAAGCTGAGAATCAAATCAATAACTCAATACAATTAACAATAGCTGCAAAAGATAAAAATATCTGGGAATTAATTAACCAGGGTGGCAAAAGATCTCTACAATTATGACTACAAAACACTGATGAAGGAAATCATAGATGACACAAACATATGGGAAAACATCCCATGCTCATGGATTGAAAGAATTAATATTGTCAAAATGTCCATATTACCTGAAGTGATTTACAGATTCAATGCAATTTCCATCAAAATATAATACCAATATAATTTTCACCTAATTCTAAAAGCAATCCTAAATTTCCTATAGAATCAAAAAAGAGCTCAAATAGCCAAAGCAATCTTAAGATAAAACAACAAATCTGGAGGCATCACTTTACCCAACTTCAAGTTATACTACAAGGATAAAGTTACCAAAATAGCATGGTACTAGAATAAAAGTAGATACATAGATAAAAGGAACAGAATAGAGAACACAGATATAAAACTATATACTTATAGCCATCTGAGCTTTGACAAAGCAGACACAAATATGTCCTTGGCAAAAGATATTCTTTTTGATAAATTGCACTGGACAAATTGGATAGCCACATTCAAAAGAATGAAACTGGGTCCCTATCTTTCACCATATACAAAAATTAAATTGGCATGCATTAAAGACTTAAATGTAAGACTTTAACCATAAAAGTTCTAGAATAAAATTTAGGAAAAAATCTTCTAGACATTGCCTTAGGCAAGGAATTTATGACTAATACCCAAAAAGCCAATACAGAAAAAAATATATAAATGGGACTTGATTAAATTAAAAAGTTTTATACAGTAAAAGAAATAATAAACAGAGTAAATAGACAAATTACACAATGGAAAAAAAATTTGCAAACTATGCATTTAACAAAAGACTAATATCCAGAATCTATAAGGAACCCAAACAAATCAGCAAGAAAAAAAACCCAAAAAACAAATAACCCCATTGAAAAGTGGTCAAAGAACATAAACAGACATTTCTCAAGAGGAGACATATAAATGGCCAACAAAGGTATGCAAAAAATGCTCAACATCACTAATCATTAAGTAAATATAAGTTAAAATCATAATGAAATGCCACCTTATTTCTGTCAGAATGGCCATGATTACAAAGTCAAAAAACAATAGATGTTGGCATGATGTGGTGAAAAGGAAATGCTTATACACTATTAGTGTGAATGTAAATTAGTACAACCTCTATGGAAAACAGTATGGAGATTCCTCAAAGATCTAAAAATAGGCCTATGATTCAATCCAGCAATCCCACTACTAAGTATCTATCCAAAGGAAAAGAAGTCATTATATCAAAAGACACTTGCTCTCGTGTGCTTATCCTAACACAATTCACAATTGCAAAGATATAAAATCAACCAAAGTGCCTATCAACTGATGAATGAAGAAAATATTATATATATATATATATATATATATATATATACCCCCGATGGAATGCCACTCAGCCATAAAAAGAAAAGAATAATATAATGCCTTTTGTAGAAACTTGGATAAAACTGGAGGCCATTATGCTATGTAAAGTATTCCAGGAATGAAAAAACAAATACCACATGTACTCACTTATACGTGGGAGCTAAATAATTGGTATACATGTTTACACAGTGTGGTATTACTGTAATAAAATTTGGAGACTCAGAAAGGGGGAATGGTGGGAGAGTTGTAAGGGGTCAAAAATTACCTACAAGGCACAATGTACACTATTCAGGTGGTACATTAAAAGCCCTGTCTTCATCACTATACAATTCATTCACATAACAAAACACCACTTGTATTCCCTAAATTTTTTTAAATAAAAAAGAAACATTATATACTGTACTGAATAAAAAAAAATCCAGGCCTGGTAACACATGCCAGTAGTCTTAGCTTCTTGTGAGACTGAAACAGGAGGATTTCTTGAGCCCAGGCATTGGAAGTTGTAGTGAGCTATGATCCTGCCACTGCACTCCAGCCTGGGTGAAAGAATGAGAACCTGTCTCTAAAAAGTAAAAAAGACATTCAACTAATTGGATGAGGTCCACCCACATTAGGGGAGGACAATCTGCTTTACTGAATATTGAGTTTATCAATTTTAATGTTAATGTATTTCAGTAACACACTCACAGAAACACTCAGAGTGTTTGAACAACCGTCTGGACACTCCATGGCCTAGTCAAGTTGACACAAAACTAAATATCACAAGACCATTTCTTGTCAATTTAGCACCTACACACATTTCCTTAAACTATGCTTAATCTCCAAATAAGGACAATAAAAAAGTTATAATTCTTCCTAATATGATACAACTACCCTGCATACAACTTAAAACACATTAACCCTATTGCTTCTCAGTCTTTTGGCTAAGATCAAGTGTAAAATACATTAACTCATTCCCCAGAGGAGGAGATAAAATTCTTAGGTGATGTTTACCTTTCTCCCTATATCCTGTAAAAAACACTATGATGTAAAATTAATAATACCTAAATACTATAATAAAAATTCAGTGCATCTTATGTTACATGATAAGAGAATAAGAGGGGAAGTGTAGTGATTTACTGTATATAGTTGATTTACTGTATATGATTTATAAATCATAAATATATATAGACACTATATATATTCACATATTTATATGCATATTTACATAAGTCTATACTCACTCATTGATAGCAAAATAAGGAGTATACAATCTTCATTTCTATAACTGATCCCATGGTTGTAGCTTGTATTTATAACTAACTTTTTCTACTACCAGTTTTCTATTCCCTTTGTGTTCAGCAAACACCTCAGCTGGTTCTGGTTCATTATCTCATGAAACGAGCCAAAAATTCATTCTTAAAGGGTAGTCCTGTCTGGATTAGGTTATAGTATTTTGTTTCCCATTGTCTTCAATCACAGGGAATGGTAATACTAACACACATGTTAAGGGATCTCCTGTATTCCAGGCATACTCTCTTTTACCTAAGTTGGGGCAAAGTAGTTCAATTTTCCCTTGGTAATCATAATAAATCAGTCTAGCCTGCACAGTTCTTTAATTGCCCATTGATTCAGAGGATTAAGGAACCCAAAGAGGCTTGGCAACAGTCTTAACTTCCAGTTTATTTAATCACTGTTCTATCTCCTGTTGGAAGCATTTCCCTTTTGAAATAAGATGCCTTGGCCAGCAGAACATAAGGATCCAGTATAGGAAGCAAAAATTTTGCTATTGGGTCAATAGATGTAATATTGAGTGTAGCCACTCCCATTTCTAATCCTTGATTCCTGGGCCTATGCATCCTGGCCATGAGAGAAAGAGTACCATATTTTTGACATTGGCTCAAGCATACACAGCCTCCTGAACTTCACCCCAGCCCTGCAAAATATTGACACCTAGATGGTGCTGAAACTGAGTCTTCAAAAGGACATTTCATTATTCTATCAAGAGAACTGCTTCAGGATAGCAAGGGAACATGATAAAATGAGAGAATACCATGAGCACAGGCCCATTGCAATACTTAATTTGCTGTGAAATCGGCTCCTTAATTGGAAGCAATGCTTTGTGGAATATCATAATAGATAAGGGATACTGTAAGTTCACAAATGACAGCTTCAGCAAATGCATTGCAAGCAAGGAAGGCAAACCTGTATCCAGTATAAGTGCTTATTTTTGGAAGTACAAAACAATGCTTCTTCCATAGTAGAAGCAGTCTAATATAATCAACCCGCCACCAGACAGCTGACTGATCACTATTGGGAATTCTGACATATCTAGGACACAGTGTTGGTTTCTACTGATATAGCCAGTTCAACCTTTCTGAGTGGAAGTTCATGTTGCTATTCCATGCATAACCTCCATACTTGCCATCAGGGCTACTTCATTATGAGATCATTGGGCAAAGACAGGGGTTGCTGGAGAAAAAAAGCTGACTGTTATTCACAAAATGGTTGATCCTATCTACTCAGTTGACTATTAAATTCTTCCTCTGCTAAGGTAACAATTGTGTGAGTATTTACATGGGACAAAAATATTCTCACACGTTTTTGCCCATTCAATTCAATAAGAAATATCTACATACCTCAACCCCAACTATTCTTGTCAACAATTTTCCAATCATGTTACTTCCAAGTTCCTGCCCATTCAGCAAAACCACAGCCCAACACAGGATCTTCTACCTCAAACTAGTGGTTGGAAATAGAGTCACACACACAAGAGTGATCCAACTCCTGGGAGACTAAACAAGAGATCCAAACTTATTAATCACCTTAACTGTTTGCACTCACTTGCTTTTTTCTAGATTCCTTTATTCTACCCAGGATTTAATTTTTTAAATATCCCAGATTTCACAAAGCACAGCAGTAGAATAAAAAAAAACTGGAGTTTCTTTTCATACAAACTTATTTATTTGGATTTTTTATATTTCAAATTATTTATACATTCAAAGAGTAATTTTAATGTCTATAATTTTTGCTAACCGTGTCGAGTCACACTTGACATCTGAGTGCAAAGGGTTAAGCAGGAGGTGAAGACAGCAGGTCAGAGATAACACAACAGGCTAAAACACCTCTAAGACAATACAGGGCCAGAGCATATCTCCCCAGCATTGTTAAGAAACGTCCCTACAGGGACCCGGAATTAAGTCCATAAATGAGTCCCAGCAACCCCAGTCCTTGAAAAAGTATCCTGATGGGAATGAATCAGTGATGGAACACAGGAAACATGAAAGACCAGAGATAAAAGTCACCTCCAAGTGAAAAAATTTGATCTACATCAATAGATACCAACTTACACGATATGATTAAACTGATGGGAAGAATTCTGGATATGGATTGTATGAAAACTCAATGTAATTGAAGAGAAAATAGAATTCCAACACAAAGAAACCACAAGAACAATTCTGGAAATGGAGGAAAAATTCTCTAAAGAAATTGAAATGCTATGGAAAAACCAAACAGAAATCTTGGCAATGAAGAGGGCATTCAAGGAACCTCAAAACACAGTGGAAAGCCACAAAAACAGAATGTATCATGCAGAGGAAAGAATCTCAGAGAATGAAAATCATGTCTCTGCGCTAAAAAGTCAGATGAAGAAAAACAATACAGAAATTAGAAAGCAGACCAAAACATATAAGAAATGTAAGAGTATATAAAGATGTCAAATATAAGAATCATAGGTATTCAAGAGGGAGAAGAAAATAAACAAGGGCTGGAAAACGTATTTCATGTAATACTGGAGGAAAATATGCTTGGCCTGACCAGAATTCATGATATCCAAATACAAGAAGCACACAGAACTCCTGGGAGATTCAATGTGGAAAGGTTAACACTACATCATATAGTTATTAGGCTTACCAATGTAAACACAAATGAAGCAATTCTCTGAGTAGTGAGGTGAATGCAACAAATAAACTACAAAGTAAAACCTATCAGACTAACCAGAGATTTCTCATCTGAAACTTAACAAGCTAGAAGGGATAGGTTGTCTATCCTTAATCTTCCAACATAGAATAATGTCCAACATAGAATTCTTTATCAAGCAAAATTAAGTTTCATCTATGAGGGAGAAACAAAGTCCTTCCCAGACAAGCAACCACTGATGGAATTTGCAAAGACCAGACCAGCCCTATAGGAAATACTCAGTCCTGTATTAAGCACCAAACAGTGCAATAGACACTCTTCAAAGTAAAATCACTCAAGAGTGAAAGGCTAGAACTTGACATCATGATGGTTCAAGGAGTGACACAAAAAACAGGATTTCATCCAATAATATAAATGGAAATTTACCTCACATTTTAATTCTCACAATAAATGTGAATGGCTCAAACTGTCCTCTGAAGAGACATAGACTGGCAGAGTTAATAAAATCCACAAGCCTTATATTTGCTGTCTACAGGAAACACATGTAACCCAAAAAGATACCTTGAGGCTCAAGGTCAAGGGATGGAAAACAATCACCCAGGCAAATGGAAGTCAAAATAAAGCAGGGGCAGCTATACTATTTTCAGATAACATATGTTTTAAAATAGCAAAAGTGAAAAAGGACAAAGTTGGCCACTTTATAATAGTGAAAGGTAAGATATTATAAGAAGAGTTAACAAGTCTTAGTATTTATTCTCCCAACTGAGGAGTGCACAGTTACATAAAGCAAACCGTGTATGATCTAAATATCATGATAAACAATAATTCTATAGTAGCAGGGGACTTCAACACCCCACTGAATCAACTGGAACTTTGTCTAAAATTGATGACATACTAGGCCACAAATCAGACCTCAAAAAATTTTAAAAAAGTAGAAATTATACCTTGTATCTTCTCTGATCATAGTGGTATAAAATTAGAGTTCAATTCCAACAGAAAGACTCACCACCTCAAAATGTAATGGAAATTAAAACATCTATTGTTGCATAACTATTGGGTTAAGGAGAATATACAAATAGAAATCAAGAGTTTCTTCGAACTAAATGATAACACAGACACTAGTGATAAAAACCTGTGGGATACAACAGAAGCCTACTTGAGAGGAAAAGTAATAGCATTAAATGCTCACATCCAACAAATAGAAAGCTCAAAAATTAACAATTTAATAAAAACTCTCAAGGAATTGGAAAAGGAAGAGCATATCTATTCTAAAACTAAGTAGAAGAAAAGAAATACCTAAGATCAAAGCAGCACTAAATGAAATTGAGAACAAGAGAACTATATGGAAGAGAAGCAAACTAAAAGCTGTTTTTTTGAAAAAATAAACAAAAATGATACTCCTCTTGTGAGACTGACAAGAATTTGAAGGGAAAGGACTCTAATAAACTCAATTAGAAATGAAAAAAAAGAGAGGTTACAACAGACACCATGGAAACACAAAACATTATTTTTGATAACTATAACAGCCCATATGCCCAAAAACTACATAATGAGGAGGGAAATGACAAATTCCTGGAAACATACAATCTCCCTAAGTTCACCCAGAAGGTAATAGAATTTCTGAATAGACCAATCTGAAGCTCATAAATCGGAGCAGCAATTAAAAACCTTCCAAAATGGAAAAGTTTTGGACCAGATGACTATACTTCAGAGTTTTACCAATATACATAGAAGAAGCCATACCTATAGTAAAGAAATTATTCCACGACACTGAGAAAGATGATATCCTTCCTAACTCATTGTATGAAGCCAATGTCACCTTGACTCCAAAGCCAGAAAAGGACATGACAAAAAAAGAAAACTACAGACCAATATTCCCCATGAATATAGATGGAAAAATCCTCAACAAAATTTTAGCAAATTGAATCCAGCAACATATCAAAAAAATAATTCACCACAATCAGGTGGGCTTTATTCCAGGGATGCAAGGCTCGTTCATTATACGCAAATCTATAAATGCAATTCGCCTCATAAATAAAAGCAAGAACAAAGACTATATGATTTTCTCAACAGATGCAAAAATAACATTTTAAAAAGTACAACACTCCTTTATCATTAAAACTCTTAGCAAAATAAGCGTAGATGGGTCATACCTTAAAATTATCAAAGCCATTTATGTTAAACTCATGGCCTATATCATATTGAATGGGCAAAATTGAAATCATTTCCACATAAAACCAGAAACAGATAAGGTTGCCCACTGTCTCCACTTCTATTAAACCTATTTCTGGAAGTCTTTGATAAAGCAATTAGACTGGAAAGTGTAATTGAGGACATCCAAACGGGGGCAGAAGAGATCAAACTCTCGCTGCTTGCATATGATATGATATTATGCCTAGAAAACATTAAGGATTCAATGAAGAGACACCCAGAATTGATGAATGAATTCAATAGCCTCAGGATACAAAATACACACAAATCAGAGGCACTCTTATATGCCAATAACAGTCAAGCCAGAAATCAAATAAACAAATGCAATACTTTTCACAATAGCCTCAAAAAAAAAAAACAAATATCAAAATATATATTTAACTAAACTGGTGAGAGATATATACAGGGAGAACTATAAAAATCTAAGAAAAGAAATTATAGATGATTTAAACAGATGGAAAAATCTACCTTGCTCATGGATTATTAGAATCAACATTGTTAAAATGTCCATACTACCTAAAGTGATCTACAGAATTAATGCAATCCCTATCAAAGTACCATCATCATTCTTTACAGATCTAGAAAAGAATAATTCTATGCTTTGTATGGAACCATAGAAGACCTCATATAGCCAAAGCAATCTTAAATAAAAGGATCAAATTGGGAGGTATCAGTCTACCAGACTTCAAGCTGTACTACAAGACTACAGTAATTAATACATCATGGTACTAGCACAAGAAGAGAGACATAGACATTTGGAACAGGACTGAGAATCCAGAGATGAAACCATCTGTGTATTGTCATCTAGCCTTTGACAAAGCAGACAAAAGTATACATTGCGCAAAAGAATCCCTTTTCAATAAATGATGCTGGGAAAACTGGATAGGTGCATACAGAAGATAGAAACTGTATCCACACCTTTCACCTTTCACAAAAATCAACACTAGATGGATAACAGACTTAAACCTAAGACATGAAACCTTAAGAATTCTAGAAGAAGATATTGGGAAGACCTGTGAGAGATTGGCCTAGGCAAAGAAAATTTCAAGGAGATCCCCAAAGAAATCATAGCAGCAGCAGCAACAACAACAAAAAAAAATGGAATCTGATCCAATTAAAAATCTTTTGCACAGCCAAGGAAGTTATCATTGGAATGGAATAGATAGCCTACAGAATGGGAGAAAATATTTGCTCTCTACACATCTTATAAATGGCTGATAATAAGAATCTACCCAGAACCTTAAAAAAATCAACAAGAAAAAAATCAAACAACCCCATCAACCAATGGACAAAGGAAATGAACAGAAAATTTTCAAAAGAAAACAGAATAATGGCCAGCAAACATATAAAAAATGCTCAACATCTCTAATCATTAGAGAGATGCAAATCAAGACCACAGTGAGATATTACCTAACACCAATGAGATTGGCCTCTATCAAAAAATCCCAAAACAAACAAATGCTGGTGAGGATGTGGAGAGATGGAAACACTCTTACACTGCTGGTAGGACTGCAAATTAGTGCAATATCTGTGGAAAATAATTTGGAGATAGCCCAAAGATTTAAAAATACAAATACCATTTGATCCAGTAATAGCACTATTAGGCATCTACCCAAAAGAGCAAAAGACATTCTATAATAAAGTCATCTGCACCCCAATGCTTATGACAGCACAATTAACTATTGCAAGGATGTGGAAATAGCCCATGTACCTGTCAATTCATGAGTGGATTATTAAAATTTGATATATCTATACAATAGAATATTACTCAATTATGAGAAATGTTAGTGACCTAGCACCTCTTATATTTTCCTGGATAGAATTTGAGCTCATTATCCGAAGTGAGTTATCAAAAATTGGGGTGAATAGGCTTCATATGTACTCCCCATCAAATTGACAATGACTGATCAAAACTTTAGTGCTCACATGGCAGTAATATTCTCCATGGATTAAGGGGTTGTGGGGGTAAACTCACAAGAAATGGATGTGGTGAGCATTGTAGAGAGGAAAGGCATGCCTCTAGTCCTTGCTTGGGTGAGACAAAGACATTAAATAACCAAAATATTTGTATCCTCATAATATCCTGAAATAAAAAAGAAATAAATGATAAAAAAATTAAACTACCAAGTTCAGGAAAATACTTCATCAAATAAAAACCTTTTGTAACATATTTATATGCAATAATATTTATATACTAGTACTTGAAGGATAATTTAAAACATGCAGCATAAATCACAAAGTACTTTCCACGAGAGACTCATAAAGCAAAATCAAGTCAAAGGTTCAATAGATAGGTGATGTTATATGTATATTTTTCTGAGTATACCAGGACCCAGTGTTATCTGTTAGCTCAATCTCTTTGGAGTTATCCATATTTTTTTATTCCTTTTTTTATTTTTTCCAGCATATTATGGGGGTACAAATGTTAAGGTTATGTATACTTCCCTTGCTCCCCCTCCTCCCTTGAGTCAGAGCTTCAAGCATGTCCATCACGCAGTTGGTGTGCATCACACTCATTATGTATGTTTATACATGTTCCCTCCCCCGCCACCTGCCCGACACCCAATAGATGTTATTCCTATATGTCCACTTATGTGTTGATCAGTTAATACCAATTTGATGGTGAGTATATGTGGTTCTTTTTTCCATTCTGTGGATACTTTACTTAATAGAATGGATTCCAGCTCTATCCAGGAAAATACAAGAGATGCTATATCACCATTGTTCTGTATAGTTGAATAGTACTCCATGGTATACATATACCACATTTTATTAATCCACTCCTGTATTGATGGGCACTTGGGTTGTTTCCACATCTTTGCAATTGTGCATTGTGCTGGTATAAACATTCGAGTGCAGATGTCTTTTTCATAGAGTGACTTTTGTTATTTTGGATAGATTCCTAGTAGTAGGATTGCTGGATCAAATGGTAGATCTATTTGTATCGCTTTAAGGTATCTCCATATTGCTTTCTATAGAGGTTGAACTAGTTTGCAGTCCCACCAGCAATGTAGGAGTGTTCCTATCTCTCCACATACAAGCCAACAGTTATTGTTTTGGGACTTGTTAATAAAGGCCATTCTCGCAGGAGATAAGTGATATCTCATTGTGGTTTTGATTTTCATCTCCCTGATGATTAGAGATGTTGTGCATTTTTTCATATGTTTGTTGGCCATTATTCTGTCGTCTTTTCGAAAGTTTCTGTTCATGTCCTTTGCCCACTTTTTGATAGGGTTATGTGATTTTTTCCTTGCTGATTTTCCTGAGTTCTAAATAGATTTTAGCTATCAGCCCTTTATTGGATGTGTAGCTTGCGAAAATTTTGTCCCATTCTGTGGGTTGTCTATTTGCTCTCTTGACAGTTTCTTTGGCTGTGCAGAGCTTTTTAGTTTGATCAGGTCCCACTTATTTATTTTTGTTGATGCTATGATTGCCTGTGGGGTCTTCTTCATAAATTCTTTGCCTAGGCCAATGTCCAAAAGAATATTTCCAATGTTTTCCTCTAGAATTCTAAGCGTTTCACAGCTAAAGTTCAAGTCTGTTACCCAATGTGAGTTGATTTTTGTGAGAGATGAAAGGTGTGGGTCCTTTTTCATTCTTCTATATGTTGCTATCCTTATTCAATAAATGGTGCTGGTGCTATACATATTTATCAAATCACAAGTAGAAGTTATGAATGTGCAGCACTAACAAATGTAAAATAAGAAATGTGCTAATTGATATTCACATTCATCAAATTCATCATTTATTTATAATTGTAAATGAAACAGTGTATCATTTATGTCATGAAATACAAAATTTGGGAAATAATTAGTTACTAAATATTGTGAAACTACTTGTAGTTACAAACCAGAGGGCAGAAACTTATATTTCAAAAAGCCTCTAAGATGAGTCCTGAAATCCTCCTGTGACTTCTTGGATGATACAACGTTGTGGGAATATATTATCTTTTGTCATTCTGCTTTTTATCAGCTGAATTCAGGTGGATTTATTGATATTTTGTGGCAGTCAGCAATTAAGTTCTTTTCTTTTCAAGCAGGAGTTATGGATCCCATCTACACTGAATACTGCAGTGATTAATTTGATCAATATAGATGGCCAAATCAGATATAATTCATACTTCTATGTGGTGATTTGTTCAGATTTGTAAAGACTCTCTAAATTTATCAACCTAATCAAGTATTTTACAAATAATTTCTTTACCCAAGATCCACCCTTTATGTATTTCGTAATATTTGTTAACCCTAATTAATGTACTATTATTTTAAGTTGCAACAATTTATTAAAATACTTTATTGTTAAAATACCATTAATATATCAGTTTAAAAGTGTTATATCTTGAATATTAAATGTTCAAATTTCACAATATGAACAATATATTTAAATTAGTTTGACTAGTGCCAAATACACTGGAGAAAGTATTGCTTTAATATAATATTATATATCTGCATAAGGATACTTGATCTGTGTGCAGTAAAAGCATCTATATTTTTTATTGTTTGACCCTAAATTTATTTTGCTTTTATTCTAGTACTATTTCCCTAAATAAACATCTATACATAATGCAAAGTAAGAATATTTCCTAGGAAAAAGCAATTGAACACTTCACAACTATGAACTTAATGGTAAATTAAAGTACAAATCAATCATAAAATTTTTACTTTGGACACACACATACACAATGTAGTACTATTCAGCCATAAAAATGAAATGAAATACTGTCATTTGCAGCAACTGTGTGGAACTGGAAAACTTTATATTAAGTGAAGTGTCTCAAGAATGGTAAAACAAGCATTACATGTTCTCACTAATAAGTGAGAGCTAAACAATGGGTACACATGGGCACACATGGACACAAAGAAATGTAAAGTACATTGGAAACTAAGAAGTGAAAAGGCCGAGAGGAGGGTGAGGGATAAAAACTTATCTATTAGGTACAATGTACACTTTTCTAGTAACAGGCACACTAAAAGCCCTGACTTCAGCATTATACAATTCATCCATGTAACAAGAACACTTGTACCCCCTGATATTTTGGCATAAAAATTATTAAAGAAATAAAACTTGTCAAGATCTGTATCTTATATGATGTGTGATTTTGGCACCTAACATAAATACATAAATTAATGAATAAATGAAATCTCTTCTTCCTGAAAAAACAAATAATCAATAAGATAACATAAGAATACATGAATGTAAATTAGAAACATATTTTTCTATCTTACCTCAAAGACTGACCCCTTTGGCCCTGGTGCTGAATACAATATATATAGAAGTCATAGAAAGTGCTTGATTTTTTTTTAATTGTGGTAAAATATAAAATTGTGGTCTCTATCATTCTCTATTCTATACAATTTGTCTATGTGTTTGTCTTTAGGACAGTACCACGCTCTTTTGATTACTATAGCATTGTAATAACTTTGGAAATCGGGATGTGTGAAACATCCAAATGTATTCCTTCTGTAAAGCATTGTTTTAGTTACTCAGAATCATTTGAAAATCCACATATATTTCAGGGTAGAATTTTATGATTCTACTTAAGAATATCATTGGGATTTTAATAGGGTTTGCGTTGAATTTATAAACCTAATATGTTAAGAATATTAAATTTTTCAAGAAGAGAGTTCTATGTGCACTTGAGAAAAATGTGTACTCTACTGTTGTTTGGTAGAGTGTTTTTATATATCTTTTATGTCCAATTGGATTGTAGTCTTGTTTAAGTCCTCTATTTCTTTTGGATCTTCTGTCTGATTGTTCTATTTCTGAAAGTGATTCATCGAAGTCTCCTACTACTTTTATAAATCCTTCCGTTTTTCCTTTCAATTCTGTCAATGTTTAATTAACATATTTTGGAGTTCTGATGTTTGTTTTATGTAATTTTATAATTATTATATCTTCTAGGTGAGTTGACTCTCTTATCAATGTATAATATCCTTCTTTGTCTCATAATCATTTTTGACTTAAACTCTATTTTTTCTGATATCAGTATAGTCTTCCCAGCTATCTTATGTTTACTATCTGCAAAAGACATATTGTTATATCCTTTCATCTTCAACCTACATATATATTCTGAGATCTAAGAACAGATTCAACTCCTCAGAGTCAACTCTAGAGAACATAGATTTGGATCATGTTGTTTTTCTTTAATGTACTGTTTGAATTTCTGCTTTTTTATTGGTGAGTTTATGGCATTTACATTTAAAGTTATTATTTAAAGGGAAGAATATAGCTTTGACATTTTTTCTATCAGTTTTCTGTGTTTCTGATAGGTTTTCATTTTCTTTGTGTCATTTATAATTGCTTTTATTTGCATTTAATCGATATTCTGTAGTGACACAAATTGATTTACTTCTCATTTTCTTTTGTGTTTGTTCTATAGGTAATTTGTTATTACCATAGGTATTATATTTATAATAATATCATATAATTACAACAATATATTTTATTTATTTATTTATTTATTTCATCATATTATGGGGGTACAAATGTTGTTAAGGTTACATATATTTTTAATTGATACCAATTTAACATTGATCACATACAAAAACTCTTATAGAGCTCCACATTTCCAAAATGTGTTATTCATATCACAATTTAGAAATTATGTCCTCATACATTCTGTGCTTAACACAGATTTAGAATTATTTGTAGTTATTTGTCTTTGAAATAATCTAAAAATAAAAAATAAAGCTACAAACTTATTTTGTATTAATAATGAATTTTGTATTTACCCATGTAACTTTCTTTACCAAAGATCTTTATATCTTCTTGTGGCTATGAATTACCTGCTAGCTTACTATAATTTCAAACTGGAGGACTCCCTTTAGCATTTTTTGTACATAGGACTGGTGCTAATGAAGTCTCTCAGTTGTTGTTGTTGTTCAAATTTGGGACTGCCTTAATTTCTCTCTCATTTTTAAATGGAAATTTTGTCAGATACAGAATTCCCAGGTGAAAGTTTTATTTTCTGAATGTATCACCCCACTGCCTTTAAGCCATCTGGGTTTCTGATGAGAAACTGGCTGATAATTTTATTGAGGATACTTGTATATGACAAATTGCTTTTTTCTTGCTACTCTCACAATTCTTCTTTGTCCTAATCTTCTGAATTTGATTATAATGTACCTGTGTAAGAGTCTCTTTGGGTTTATCCTCTTTGGAGTTTATAGACCTGCTAAGATTTATAAATGAATGCTTTCATCAGATTTGGGGAGTTTGGGGCCATTATATCTTCAAATAATCTCCCTATCTCTATCTCTGAGACTCCCACAATATACATATATACTTAATAATGTCCTATAAATTTCATAAGCTTTGTTCACCACATTTATTCTTTTTTTCCCTTTCTGTTCCACAGATTCAATAATTTCAAATTTCCTATATTCAAGTTCACTGATTCTTCTATCTGCTAAAATCTGCTCTTGAACCCCTTTAGTGAATTTTTCAGTTAATCTCTCAAAAATCTTTTGGCTCCAAAATGTTTATTTTTCAAATAATTTCTCTCTTTTTTGATATTCTCATTTTGTTCATATATTGATTTTCTGATTGTTTTATATCTTTACCTATGTTTTCTTTTAGCTCTTAAAACATATTTAAGACAGGTGTTTTAAAGTCTTTGTCTAGTAAGCCTGATAGCCAGGAGTCCTCAAACTATGGCCCGTGGTTGACATGGGGCCTGCTTAGGACATTTATCGGCCAGCCGGGTGTTTTTGCCACTGCTGCCTGTCCTGCTTAGCAGTCGTCTCGTCCTGGGCCCACAGTGCACATGTGTGGAATGTGCCCTGCACTCTCCAATGGCCCTCCAACAGTCTGAGGGACAGTGAACTGGCCCACTGTTTAAAAAGTTTGAGGACTCCTGCTGATAGCTATGCTTCTTGAGAGATGGTTTCTATCACATTTTTTCTTTTGAATGAGTTGAGCTTTTCTGTTTCTATATATGATAAACGATTTTGATTGAAATATGGGAATTTGAAAAACAGCTACTTCTCTCAGTCTTTGCAGACTGGCTTTCTGTGCCCTGAGTTTAGGAATTAACTCAAGGTGAAAGCTTAAAATTTTCCTAGGTCTTTTATGAGTATATGTCTTATTGGTTCTGTATGTAAGCTTTCTCAATATTTTCATATATATGAATGGTTTTGTATGGCTTAATTTTTCAAAATGTTTCACCTCAGCTTATCATTATGGCCTTACATAGTATTAATATATTGTTGTATCCACTCATAATCTATTGTCTCTAGTATCTGTGGTCTTAGTCTCATTACTGCTTTCCTGAGTAGTGCCTGCTATTTTCCCTGCTTAAGATACAGGCCAGGCACTGGGCTGCTGCCTTGGATGTCTCATTGTATATCTTGATCCTTAATCTCTTGCCACAGGCATCCACAGGTCTTATTCTGTCTATGTCCATTGCTTTCCTATTTCTGAGATACAAATTATGCTGCTTTCCCTCTGCTTGATATCTCTGTTAGATAAAACAGAGACTAGTTATTCAGGCATCTCCCAAACACGTATGGATGCTAGACTAGTGTTTGTTCTTGCACTGGTTTGAAGGAGGATATTGAGAATCAGCTGCTACCTCCTGCTGACCAAGACTGTCCCCCACCAAGGACGAAGTGTAGCAAGGTGACAAAAATTACTGCGAAATTCTCCACCTTTTGAAGTGTGCTTTTTCTTGATTACTTTCTTGTCTCCAATAGATCTTTGATTGTTTTCCAGCACACCTATAAAGTTAATTTAGCCAGTCTCTAGTTGTTTTGTTTAATGTTTGTATGCAAGAACAAAGTCCTAGAGCTTCCTAGTCTACCGTTTTGCTGATGTCACTTATACTTGATAATTGTTGCAAAATAAATGAATTTTTAAGTGGTAAAATAATTACAATTGACCCTGGAACAATGCTAGCATAAGAGGCACCAATGCCTACATAGCTGAAAACCCACATATAACTTGTGTCTCCCCCAAATTGAACCACTAATAGCCAAGTTTTGGCCAGAAGCCTAACTGGTAACCTAAACGGTCTATTGACATATTTTATTTTATATGTATTATATACTGTATTATTTCAATAATAAGCTAAAGAAAATGAAATGTTATTAACAAAATCATAAGGAAGACAAAATACATTTACAGTACTGTACTGTATTTATGGATACTATAAGTTTACATTGTATGATTACTAGATGAATCATCTGTCTAAAATGGCAGGCAACTGCAGTTTCAAACCTCAATGTATAGTATATATCAATAAATTTAACTTTTTCTTGTAATGTCATGACTTTCCTCTGCTTCTTGGGAGCACTTTCAGCATCACTAGTGGCACTTCATGACTACCAAGAAGTTATTCAAGGTTTGTGGTATTGTACTAAACATAAGGAAAAATATGCAAGAACCACAAGAGATCACTTTTTACCGTGATATGTAATTTATTGGAGAGATAAACTGCTCACATGGATATGATTAAACTCACATAATATTTTAAACAGATACTTGCAACATTTGAGCTCATTGAAAAAGTAACAGGAGGTGGCTGTGAATTTATGACAGTAGTACAGTATGTACTATAGTTAATTTTATGCATTTATGATTTAATACTACATCTTCATGTTTGTTGAAATATCTCTGTACTGCAAACTGCACCATGGATATTCTGTGTTTGTGTGCATAAGTTTTGATAAATTTTAACATTTTATAAAAATGTTAAAATTTATCAAGGCAATCACTGCCACAGCAAAAAATAAACAAATGGGATCTGATCAAATTAAAAAGTTTCTGCACTGCCAAGGAAATGGTCATTAAGGCAAATAGACAACCCACAGAATGGGAGAAAATATTCACTCTCTACACTTCCGATAAAGGTCTAATAACAAAAATCTATCTAGAACTTAAAAGAATAAACAAGAAAAAAATCAAACAACACCATCAAGAAATGGGCAACAGAAATGAACAGAAACTTATCCAAAGAAGACAGAATAATGGCCTGCAAACATATAAAAAGGTGTTCAACATCTCTAATCATTAGAGAAATGCAAACCAAAACCACAATGAGATACCACCTAACCCCAGTGAGAATGGCCTGTATCAAGAAATCCCAAAACAACAAATGCTGGCGAGGATGCGGAGAGACAGGAATACTCTTACACTGCTGGTGGGACTGCAAATTAGTGCAACCTTTGTGAAAAAGAATTTGGAAATTTCTCAAACAACTAGAAATAGAAATACCATTCGACCCAGCAATAGCATTGTTGGGCATCTATCCAAAAGAACATAAGTCACTCTATTATAAATACATCTGCACCCGAATGTTTATGGCAGCACAATTCACTATTGTACAGTTATGGAAACTACCCAAGTGCCTGTCAATTCATAAATGGATAACTAAAATGTGGTATATACTCACAATGGAATATTACTCAATCCTAAGAAAGGATAGTGCACTAGCACCGTTTATGCTATCTTGGATTAAGCTTAAGCCTGTAATACAAAGAGAGATGACACAAGTCCTGGAAAATGGGCTACACATCTACTTGCCATCAAATTGGTACTGACAGATTAAAACTATGGTGCTCAAAAAAGTTGTAGTGTTCAACAGGGATCTTAGGGATGGGGGGAGACCCACATCTTAAGGATGTGATGAGCATTGTAGGAGGGAAAGGATTACCTCTATCCCTTTTTAGGGAGAGGCAAAGAAACAGAGTGTAACCAAACTGTTTAAAAAAAATGTGTTCATGGGATGTGAACAGGTGGAAGGGGGGAGAAGGGGAAGGGTACGCACTTTAATGGTGGGTGCAGGGCGCACCACTTGGAGACTGGACATGCTTGAAGCTCTGGCAGAGTGGGGTGAGGAGGGGGGGCAGGGGCAAGATATGTAACCCTAACAATATTTGTACCCACAGAATTTGAGATAAAATAAAATAAAAGATTTATAAATATTTTTTCAATATTTCTAGGTTAGAAGGTTTGTGAGGGTTTCTAATTTGAAATTTTCAAAAATCACTGAAGATTTTTTGAATATATTTAGTCAACAAATTCACATATAAGTGAACCTATGCAGTTCAAAGCACCATTGTTCAAGAGTCAACTGTATATAATTTGAAATGACAGAGAATATTATTCAGTTTTGATAATTTCTTCCTTAGGTCACTGGAAAACAGGAAAGGTGTAAAAATACAAAACTTCTTTTGTGAAAAACACTTAAAAGTTTCTCCCTTTGGTTCTGTTCAGCATTTCCCTTTCTCTCAATTCTTTTCCTATATTCTAGTTTTTACTGTGTAGATTATCTCTTTGATTAAGCCCTCCTTTTACTCCTTAATCCTTGTTTATCTATTATCATTTTTCATAAATGTTCAAAAGTTGACTTGTAAAATGTGTGCAGAATAAGAGGATAAGTGGCAGAAGTGATGGAAGTGAATAGGAAGTTGGGGAAAAGTCTAAGAGAGCAACAGAAGAAGGAAAGGCTTGTTAGAAAATGTTACTTGGTTTCATGATGAAAATAAGATGCATTAAAATATGAAGAAGACAACATGATAAAGGCCACATATGACAAGGCCACAGCTAACATCATACTAAATAGGGAAAAATAAAGCCTCTCCACTAAGATTTAGAACAATATAAGGATGCCCAGTTTTCCAATTTTATTTAACACAGCACTTATTCCTAGCCAGCACATTTAAGCAAAAGAAAGGAATAAAGTGAATCAAAATTGGAAAGGAAGGGGTACCCTTTTTGTGGATATGATATTATATTTAGAAAAAACCTAAACACTCCACACAAAAAAAAAAAACCTCTTAGAAGTAATGAACAAATCGAGTAAAGTTTCAGAATATAAAATCAGTATAGAAAATCAATAGCATTGATCTCTAACAGTGATCAATCTGAAAAAATTCAAGAAACTGATTCTATTTATAATAGCTACAAAGAAAAATAAAGTACCTAGAAATAAATTTAACCAAAGAAATTAAAGATCTATACAATGAAAATTATGAAACACTAATAAAAGAAATTGAGAAGGCTATACAAAAAAATGGAAAGATGTCTCTTGCTCACAGATTGGAAGAATTAATATTGTTAAAATGTCTATACTACCCAGAGTGATCTACATATTCAATTCAGTCACTGTCAATGACATTCTTCACAGAAATAGAAAAAAAAATCAAAATTTGTATGTAAAAAGAATTGATGAAACAACTCTGAGCAAAAAGAACAAAGTTGGAGGCATCACAGTACCTGATTTCAAATTATATTAGAAAGCTATAATAGTCAGAATTGCATGGCACTGACATAAAAACAGACTCATAGACCAAAAGTATATAACTGAGAACCCACAAATAAATCCATGCACGTACTTCCAACATTTTTTTGACAAATGTGTCAAGAACATACATTTGGGATTGGACAGACCCTTTAATAAATGGTTCTGGGAAATCAGCAAGAAAAAAAAATCAAATAACCCCATTTAAAGGTGGACAAAGGACATGAACAGAAACTTTTCAAAAGAAGATAGACTAATGTCCCAGAAATATATGAAAAAATGTTCAACATCTCTAATCATCAGGGAAATGAAAATCAAAATCATAATAAGATAATACTTAACTACAGTGAGAATAGTTTTTATCAAAATGTTCCAAAACAACAAATGTTGGCAAGGATTAGGAGAGATAGGAACACTGATACCCTTCTGATGGGACTGTAAACTATTACAACATCTATGAAAAATCATATAGAGATACCTCAAAGAACTAAAAGTAGAACTACCATTTGATCCAGCAATCCAATTACTGGGCATCTATCCAAAGTAAAAAAAGACATTCTACAAAAAGACATCTGTTCTAAAATGTTTTTTAGCAGCAGAATTCACAATTGCTTAGATGTGGAAACAACCCAAGTGCTCATAAATTCATGGGTGGATTGTGGTATATGTATACCATGGAGTACTACTCAGCCATAAAAAGAAATAATGAATTACTTATTGTATTTTCCTAGATAGAGCTGGAGCCCATTCTTTTAAGTATATTATCATAAGAATTGGAAAAAAAGAAACACCACATGTACTCATTATTAAATTGGCAGTACATGACCAACACTAATGTACACAAATGGGAAGTAACATTCATAGGGTGTTGGGCAGGTGGGAGGGGTGAATAGGGATTGGGCAAATCCACAACTAAGAGATGTGTTGTGTGGTATCTGGGAGATGGGCGCATGCTTGTTGGGTAGTGCAAAAGCAATTTATGTAACCAAAGCATTTGTACCCCCATAACACTCTGAAATAAAGTAAAATAAAATAAAAAAGAATGCAATTGTAAGTTAAAAAGAAAAGTGCCAAAGTGCTAGAAAAATGTACTTATGTAGATGAAATAAAAAAAGAAAAATAAGAAAATTTTTAAAAATCTATAAAATAAAGAAAAGAAAAGATAAGAAAATAAAAGAAAAAAAAAGAAAAGAAAAGAAAACAAGGATAGTTTGACCTCCTCTTTCTCAATTTAGATGACCTTTATTTGGTTCTCATGTGTGATTGTTTTGTCTAGGCCTTATAATATTGAATAGAAGTGGTGAGAGTGATCATTCTTGTCTTGCTCCAGTTCTTACGGGGAATGGTTTCCACTTTTTCATATTCCTTATGATGTTGGCTGTGGGATTGTCATGTATGGTTATAATTTTAAGGTATGTTCTTTCTAGGCCTAATTGTTGAGGATTTTTTATCATGAAAGTGTGCTGGATTTTATCCAATGCTTTTTCTGTATTTATTGAGATGATCATTTGGTCTTTGTTTTTGTTTCTCTTTATGTAGTGAATCATATTGAATGATTTGTGTATGTCAGACCATCTTTGTATCCTTGGGATGAAACCTATTGATCATCGTAGATTATCTTTTGGATGTGCTATTGAATTTGGTTTGCTAGTACTTTGTTGACTATTTCTACATCAGTGTTCATAAAGGAATAGTGATCTGTAGTTTTCTTTTGTTGTTGTGCCCTTTCCTGGCTTTGGTGTCAGGATGAAATTGACTTCATAGAATGAGTTAGGGAGGATCTCCTCTTCTTAGTGTTATGGAATATTAATAATTTCTGTAGGATAGGTACCAGTACTTTTTTCGTAGGTCTGGTAAAATTCAGCTGTGAATCCATTTGGTCTGAGCCTTTTTTTGTTGAGAGGATGGCAGCAGTCCAAGTTCCACCTGTGCAGCACAGAAAAGGGCCAGTTTTCACCCTTCAGTGGAACCTCTCAGTGGTCCCCAGTCACTCAAGCGTTGCTGGGGAGGGAGTGGAAAACCGAGGGTGCTCAATCCTCTGCGGACACACTCAGGGGACTCCTGTAGCCCAAACTCCACTGGTGACACATGGAAAGGAGATAGTTTTTAACCCTCAGCTGAGCTTCTCAGAGGACCCCAGCAGCTCAAGCGCCACCATTGAGGGGGGAAGTGGGAAAGAGGTCACTCCTTAGTGAAGCCTCCTGGCAGACCCCAGTGTCTCAAGTCCCACCAGTGAGGGGAGGGAAGAGGGAGAGAGATTGCTCTCCAGGAGGTGTCCCCAGGTAAGGTTAGGCAGTCCCCCATCCCACCCAGCCATCTCTGTTTTATGCCTAATGAACAGAACCCACCCTAGCAGGGTGGAATTAGGAAGGAGAGCAATTGTCCAACTCTGACTTGGGTCAACAGCATCCTCCACATGTTCCTGGGTTTTGAGCTAGGTGCTCCTCTCCAAAACTACAGACTCCACCCTCGGCGCAGTAGTGAAATCAGCCATTATTCCAGCTGAAACCAGAGACTAGAATGCTATCTCCTATTGCTTAATATCCATTGCTGGCCTGTTTTTCACCAAAGACCCAAGTCCCTCCCCTGAAAGGGTTTAGTAATAGCTTCTCTAGATTGCTATCCAAGCTGAGAACTGAGCCCATCTCCTGGAGGCGACTTGATAGTCAAGGACTTGAACCAAAGTATCAGCCCCAAGCACTGGAAGCGAGCAGTTGTGAGGGAGTCCACCTTCAGGGCTAAGACCCACCTGAATTGCAGAAGGTCCTTGTCTACAAGCAGGTCACTGATATTTCATAGGAAAGGGCCTGATCCCTCTTATGCAGGAGCAGAGTAGCCAAGGAGGTCTCTCTCTGTTCTGTGTCCCTCAGTGGCCTGAGGCAAGGCCTCTTCAACAGCCCTGAGGCATTTACTTCATACCAACCCGATAAACCCCATCCTTGGAGGAGTGTAATAAAAAGAGCAGATACCCTACTACTGTGAGTTGGTTTGGATCATATATTAAAATCAGAATCCAAGGGCTTGCCCTTGGTATCCAGGCAGTTGCCAAATTATAGGATTGTGTTCTGAGAAGGAAACTCTCAACCAGAATCCCTAACAATTGTGCCAAAAGACTCTTTCCACCAGGAGCTGCCACACAGAGGCAGCGAATGATCTCTGAATAACTTTTTAGTAGCTCTCCTCTAGCCACAGATCAAGTAACCTCCAAAGTATACTCTTATAGGCTTGCCGATACCTGTTGCTTATCTCGCCCCAACTAAATAGGAAACAGGGCTCAAGGATCCCCTAGGAGAGGCATGATACTCCTCAAAGGCTGAGAGTCCTGTTTACCACATTCAACAGTTTAGAGCTAATTACAGAGATATTATAGTAGCTTGATAACTGACCTCCCCACAATAACCACAAGCAACAAAAAAAGAGAATAACCTCATAGCTCATCACAGGGCCTCTCACTTCATACTAATAGTTGATAGAGGTGCATGCTTACAAGAGGGATACAATACCAGGGAATCTAAGCAAGGGATCCAATCCCACTAATCTCCATTAAAACACGGTGAAGACAATAGGTCAAAGACAATCCAACAGAATCAAACTACTCTAAGACATTACAGGTCCAGAGCACATATCCCCAGATCTGCCAAGGATCATCCCTTTGGAATTCCAGAATTCAGCTCATAATCCAGTCCCTGCACCTCCGGTCCTCGATAAAACATCCAGGTGAGAAAGAACCAGCGAAAATTCACAACAAACATGAAGGAGCAGAGAGAAAAGTCACTTACAAAGCAAAACACTCATTCTCCATCATATGACACCAACTTACATGACATGATTAAACTGATGGAGGAAGAATTCCAAATATGGATTGCTAGAAAACTAAATGGAATTGAAGAGAAAAATAGAATCACAACATACAGAAACCCCAAGAATAATACAAGAAATGAATGAAAGATTCTCCAAAGAAATTGATATTATCCAGAAAAACCAAACAGAAAATCTGGCAATGAAGGAAACATTCAAGGATCTCCATAATACATTGGAAAGTCTAAAGAACAAGATGGACCACACAGTGGAAAGAATCTCAGAACTTGAAGATTATGCCTATGCTATAAACAAATCAGAGGAAGAAAGGGAAAACAGAAACAAGAGAAAAACCCAAAGTTTACAGGAAATGTGGAATTATGTTAAAAAGCTGAATCTCAGATTGATTGGGATTCCAGAAAGGGGGGGGGGAAGAGGAACATTCACAAGAGCTGAAAAACTTATTTCACGGAATACTGGAGGAAAATATGCCAGTACCGGACATAAATCTTGATATCCAAATACAAGAAGCTCACAGAACTCATGGGAGACTCAACATGAAAAGGCAATCACCTCGCCACATGGTTTTTAGGTTGACCAAAGTAAATGTGAAAGGAACAATTCTCCATGCAGTAAGACGAAAACAGCAAAGGACCTATAAAGGTAAGCCTATCAGACTAACAGCAGACTTCTCATATGAAACCTTACAAGCCAGGAGGGATTGGGTGCCTATCTTTAATCTTCTAAAACAGAATAAAGCTCAACCTAGAATTCTTTATCTGGCAAAATTAACTTTCATCTATGAGGGTGAAATAAAGTTCTTCTCAGACAAGCAATCACTGAAGGAATTTGCAAAGGCCAGACTAGCCCTACAGTAAGTTATCAGATCTTCCTTCCACACTGAACAGGGCAATAGACACTCCTCAAAGTAAAATCTTCAAAGAATTAAAGGCTAGAACTTGAACTGCATGATGGCTCAAGGGGTAAGACAAAGCAACAGGACTTCACCCAACAATATAAATGGAAACATTCCTCCAATTTAAATCCTCTCAATAGATGTAAATCGTTTAAACTGTCCCATGAAAAGGCACAGACTGGCAGAGTGGATAAAAATCCCAAATCCTAGTATGTGCTGTCTACAGGAAACACATCTAACCCACAAAGATGCATTCCACCTGAAAGTCAAGGGATGGAAAACTAACATCCAGGAAAACAGAAGTCAAAATAAAGCATGTGTAGCTATAGTATTTGCAGATAACATATGCTTTAAAGTAGCAAAAGTAAAAAAGGATAAAGATGGCCACTTTATAATGGTGAAAGGGAAGATCAAACAAGAAGATTTAAGAATTGTTAATATTTATACACCCAAGGCAGGAGCACCCAATTACATAAAAAAAAAAAAAAAAAAAAAAAAAAACTATGTATGATCAAACTCTCACTCTTCGCCAATGATATGATATTATACCTAGAAAACCCCATGAATTCATCCAAGAGACTCCTAGATTTGATAATTGAGTTTGGTAAAGTTTCAGGTTATAAAATCAATATCCACAAACAAGAAGCATTCATATAGACCAAGAACCGTCAAGCAGAAACTCAAATTAAAAAAGCAATACCCTTTACTATAGCCCAAAGAAAATAAAATATCTAGGAGTGTATTTAACGAAAGATATGAAAGATTTATACAAGGAGAACTACAAAACACTAAAAAAAGAAATTGAAGATGATTTAAACAGATGTTAAAATCTACCTTTCTCATGGATTGGTAGAATCAACATCGTTAAAATGTCAATATTATCTAAAGTGATCTATAGAATCAATGCAATCCCCATCAAATACCATCATCCTTCTTTACAGATCTAGAAAAAATAATTCTTCACTTTGTATGGGACCAGAAAATACCTCATATAGCCAAATCAATCTTAAGTAAAAAGAACAAACTGGGAGGCATCAGTCTTCCTGACTTCAAGCTGTATTATAAAGCAATAATAGTTAAATTATCCTGGTACTGGCATAAGAACAGAAGCATCGGTATGTGGAATAGATCTGTGATACCAGAGATGAAACCATCAGTATATGGTAACCTAATCTTTGATAAAGTAGACAAAAATATACAATGGGGAAAGGAATCTCTCTTCAATAAATGGTGCCAGGAAAATTGGATAGCTACATGCAGAAAAATGAATCAGGATCCCTACCTCTCACCTCTCACAAAAATTCGCTCAAGATAGATAACAGACTTAAATATAAGACATGAAAGCTTAAGAATCCTAGAAGAAGATGTTGGGAAAACCCTATCGGACATTGGTCTAAACAAAAAATTTTTGAGGTAGACTCCCAAGGCAATCACCACAGTATCAAACATAAACAAATGGGATCTGATCAAATTAAAAAGTATTTGCACAGCCAAGGAAACTATCATTAGATCAAATAGACAACCCACAGAGTGGGAGAAAATATTTTCTCTCTATACTTCTGATAGAGGTCTAATAACAAGAATCTATCCTGAACTTAAAAGGGGTGTATGGTTCCATAATATGTATGTTGCACACCACCGAGGGATTGGACACATCGGAGGGGGGGGGCAGGGGCAATATTTGTAACCCTAACAATATTCGTACCTCCATAATATGATGAAATAAAAGAAAAAAAAGTTTAAAAAAAGGATTTAACAAGAAAGAATCAAACAACCCCATCAAGAAATGGGCAACAGAAATGATCAGAAACTTCTCCAAAGAAGACAGAATAATGGTCTGCAAACATATAAAAAAATGCTCAACATCTCTATTCATCAGAGAAATGCAAATCAAAACCACAATGAGATACCACTTAACCCCAGTAAGAATGGCCTATATCAAGAAATCCCAAAACAACAAATGCTGGCAAGGATGTGGAGAGACAGGAACACTCTCTCACTGCTGGTGGGACTGCAAATTAGTGCAACATCTGTGGAAAAGAATTTGGAGATAAGTCAAACAACTAGAAATAGAAATACCATTCAACCCAGCAATAGCATTTTTGGGCATCTACTCAAAAGAGCATAAGACATTCTATTACAAAGACATCTTCACCCAAATGTTCATGGCAGCACAATTCACTATTGCACGGTCATGGAAACAACCCAAGTACTCATCAACTCATGAGTGGATAATTAAAATTTGATATATGCTCACAATACAATATTACTCAATTCTAAGAAATTACAGTGAGCTAACACCGTTTATGCTATCCTGGATTAAGCTTAAGCCTGTTAGTGAGGCTAACATCTCACTAAGATGAGATGAGACCCACATCTTAGGGATGTGGCGAGCATTGTGGGGGGGAAGGGAATAACTCTAACCCTTCTTAGGGAGAGGCAAAGATATACGATGTAACAAAAATGTCAAAAAATCTCCAAAACTTTTATCAGGTGGTGGGCAGGTGGGAGGGGGGAGTAGAGGAAGGATGTGTACTTACATGATGGGTGTGGTGCACACCACCTGGGGGTTGGACATGCTTGAAGCTTTGGCACGGTGGGGAGGGGTGGCAGGGGCAATATATATCACTCTGACAATATTTTTACCCCCATAATATGATGAAATAAAAGGAGAAAAAAGAAAAAAAAAGTGAATAGACAACCTACAGGATTGGAGAAAATATTTGCATGATATACATTTTACAAAGAACTGATATCCAGAATCTATGAAGAACCCAAACAGATAAGCATGGAAAAAACAAACAATCCCATGAACATTCGGTCAATGACATGAACAGAGTTTTTTGAAAGAAGATAGACAAATGACCAACAAACATATGAAAAAAATCTCAATATCACTAATCATCAGGGAAATGCAGATTAAAACTACAATGAAATACCACTTTACTCTTATCAGAACAGCCATTTTTAAAAGTCAAAAGAAAAACAGATGCTTGAATGGATGCAGAAAGAACGTAACACTAATACACTTTTTGTGGGACTACAAATTAGTACAGTCTCTATGGAAAACTATGAAGATTCCTCAAAGAAATAAATGTAGAACTACCATTCAATTCAGGAATCTCAGTGCTGGTTATCTACCCAAAGAAAATGAAGTCATTTTATCAGAAAGACACCTGCACTCAAATGTTTATAGAAGTAGATTTCATAATTGCAAAAATGTAGAATTAACCTAAGTGCCCTTCATTTTATGATTAGATAAAGAAAATGTGGGTGATGGGGAAATATGGCTGGCTAGAGATATTGATTGCCTGACTGTACCAGAGAGAAGGAAGTGTTTCAGATAGGGGAGATGGGAGAGGGAATGCAACACAGGTGAATTTCAGTGAAAGAAGTGCCTGAGTCTGCAGAGGACTTCACAGAGGAATGTTGTGAAGCAGACAAGGAATATGATAAGGAAAAAAAGGCTATTGATGAGGATCAATCATAGGGAGGCTGAAGGCCTGGCAAAGGGGTGAGGGGGGATCCTTTTCTCCCTCTCACAAGCTTCTGGTGATCAGTGAGCTACCAAGTTACTGGGACAATTTTCCACCCCCCACAAACCCAGGCACTGTGGGGAGAAATTGTATTATTCCAGAGCTTGAACATTCTGTGTGAAGTTCCCCTCCAAAGAGAGTGACTGGAGAGGCCAGAGAACAGCTTTTCTTCCATTCAGATTCTTATTTCTCCCTACTGCTCCCCTGCCCACTGCAACTGGGTGATTAATTTGAGCTGACAATTTTGGTGAGAAGCCCCCTCCAGTCAGATGGCATGTCCCGCAGTCTGAAGTTTCCACAGAACCTGGGCCCCAGGCCTCTCCCCTTGGGGACCTCCAGGTGATCCAGGGTACCCAATCTGGGAGCTGCCTCCCTGCCGGCATTTCCCAGAGACATACAGCAGTGGGTCAGAGAGGCTGGCCGGATCCTGTGCCCCAATGACTTGGGTGAGTTTCTGGGGGACAGAGAGGAAGGTTTAGCAGATGGATCTGGGGGGCAAGGGATCCCATGTGGGTGGAACTGATGAGAGAAAACTGTAGGGGTGCAAGTTATGGCAAACTGGGGAAGCACCCATAGCCACCAATGAAAGCTGCACTGTTGGCTAGGGTGGGTCCTCTGGTGGGGAAGATCCCTGCCCATGGCACCATAGTAACTGAGTGAAGTGCACGGCCCTTCCAATGGGGAGGATTCCAGCCAGTTCCATAGCAAACAAGTGCAGTTTGAGCTCAGGTGGGGAGGATCACAGCCTTTGGTGCCATAGCAGCCTATTGCAGCATGTTCACAGGGACATTACAAGAGGGGCGAAGCTCACTCCCCACAGCCAGTCTGAGCAGTGCAGTCCCTCAATCACAAGGAGCCTTTCCAGCTTCAAGAGCCAGCATTAACCCTTCTCTCAGCAGCTCCACCTACTGGCCTGGAAGATGACCTCTGAGCCCAGAGCTTTGCAAAGCCATTCAGACTCACACAACCTAACCACACCCAACCTTACTCTTCCAGCCATCTCTGCTGTGGAGGAGATCAAGCAACTCCCTAGGAACCACAAGGCCTCTGCCAAGGCCTGGAGCATTCATCTGCTGCACTGAGGGACCAGAGCTTATCACAGGCACAAAAGATTATGTCAGCAGTTGGTTATTTTCTACAAGCATCAACCACTGACAGGGAGGACAACTGTATATCTCATTACAGCATCTACTAACTCAATCAAAATAGGAGAGGCTGATTCTTATTTACAAGCATCTCCCACCATCTTGGAGATTGACCTGGGAGTACCAATATAATTCATACTGCTTTGAAGATGGGAAGACAGCAGGATAGAAGCAACCCAAGGGGACACTGCTTTATAGGAGAGAAATAAAAGTTACAGGTAGCTCAATCTGTGAGGGGTCTCCCTCCTCCAGTGATGACCTCTGGGATGATCAGGAAGTTTCTCAGAGTCTTTCAATAAACATTCCACAGGACAGCAGGCACAGTAGGGAGCTGGTGCATGCCAATCCCATTTCTGCAACTTACGCCATTCTGACCACTCTGGTACATGGAGCCAGGGTGGCATGGGACCCAGCCTCCCAAAAATATCATTTGCATCATCATAAATATCAAAATAATAAATATCAAATATATTTTTATATAAATATTATAAATATCAAAATATCAAAAATATCACTTGCATCTCACTGAGCCACACAGGGAACAGACACTCCCCTGTGTAGTATCCTGTGACTGGGGGCCAAGGACACTTTCTTTCCTGCATGGGAGCTGAAGAGAGTAGGAGCCCCAAACAGCATAGACATCACTTGGGAAGCCTGGGGTGACTGTGTCAGTGGGGTCCAGGTGTGTGTGGTGAAACTTGGCTAAGCAGCAGTGCCAAACCACCAATGTGGACCCTAGGCTGTTGAGACTGCACGACAAGGCATTAGCAGTTCCCACGCAGTTGGAACAGCCCCTAACATGGGTGGCTCTGCTCCCAAAATACCCAGAGACAGCCCTGAAACTCTCAGTGTGCCCAAGTCCAAGGCTTTCCCCTGTAGCTCCAGGGCCCTCAACAGGCCTACTACTCTTCTTCTGGGACTGCAGAGTTGTGCCTGACCCCAAGAACCCACCACTGGGACCCCACCAATATTGTTGGATTGGCAGAACCTCACTGAGGTCCAACACTTCACTCAGGTCCCCCCAGGCCTGAGCAGCCATGACTCCTGGACTTAGTTAGAGAGATCTCTCATTATAGGAAAACAGGTGATTGCAATCCAATTAACACAGATCCTAGAACAGAGGAGCCAAATGAGAAGAAACCAGCAAAAGAACTTTGGCGCATTGAAAAAACAAAATAGTTCGACACACCCAACAGTTCACAATGGAGCTACAATAGTGGACTCCACACAAAAGGAAACTGACAAAAATGACAGAAACAGATTTAAGAATATGGATGGAAAATAAGAAGAATGGAATTGAGGAGAAATTTGAATGCCAAAAAAACAAAGCCAAAAATATTTCAGGAAATCAATTGAAAAAAATGAAAAAGTCACCAGAGAGCTAGACAACATGAGAAAGGATTTAATAGAACTTAAATAAATGAGTCACTTAGGAAATTTCAAAGTGCAGCAGAAAGCTTTAAAAACAGGCTAAACCAAGGAGAAAAAAGAATTTCAGAGTTTGAAGACAAGGCTCTTGAGTTAAGCCCCTCATCAAAGAGGCACAGAAGAGTATAAAAAAGTCCAAGCAATCACAGAGACATATGAGACTATGTGAAGCAAACTAACATTCAAATTATAAGTATCTCTTAAGGAGAAAAAGGAAGAGCTGAAAGCATGGAAAACCTATTTGAGTAAATTATTAAGAAAAACTCCCCCAGTATTGCCACAAATTAAGCCATACAGATTTAAGATGGGCATAAAACACAAGAAGGATTCATAGTAAATAGGTCATCCCCTAGACACATACTAATTAACCTGTACAAAATCAAAATTAAGGATAAAATTCTTCAAACAGCAAGATGAAACCATCAAATAACCTAAAAAGAAAAACCCATCAGGTTTTTCAGTGGAAAACGTACAAGCCAGAAGGGATTTGAGCCCCATATTCAGTCAACTTAAACAGAACAAATGCCAGCCTAAAATTTATATCCTAAAAAACTAAATTTCACAATTTATGGAGAAAATAAGTATTTTCCAGACAAGCCAATTCTGAGGGAATTTGCTATGATAAACCTGCCCTACAAGAAATACTCAGAACAGCATTATACATAAATCAGCACAACAGATACTCACCGATAATCATCTAAAAAAAAAGTCACAACTCTTATAAAACAATACAACAAAAAGTAAATCAATGCAATAAGGCACTATCCAACAGGATGAACAAACAAACATCTCACATATCAAAGTTATCGATCAGCATTAATGGACTGAAGGCTCCTTTCAAAAGATATAGGGTGGCCAAATATGTGACAAAACACAATCCAAGGCTGTAGTAACGAAAACAGCTTCATACTAACACAAAAATACAGACATAGACAAATTTAACAGAACAGAGGACCCAGATATAAAACCATGTACCTACATCCAACTGATCTTTCACAAAGCAGAAAACACTGTACACGGGGGATAAGAAGTCCTAGTCAATAAATGGTGCTGGAAAAAGTGGATAGTCACATACAGAAGAATATAACAGGACCCTTAACTCTCACCACTCACGAAAATTAGTTCAAGATGGATAAAAGACTTAAATCTAAGGCATGAAACCAGAAGAATTTTAGAGGAAAATGTAGGAAAAACTTTTCTAGATATTGACCTAGGCAAAGTAGTTATGACTAAGACCCCAGGGACAATTATGACAACAACAAAAATTAATAAATATGATTTGATTAAACTGAAAAAGTTCTGCACAGCTAAGGAAACAATCAACAGAGCAAATAGACAACATATAGAATGGGAGAAAATATTCACAAGCTACGCATCCAATAAAGAAATAATATCCAGAATGTACAATGAACTCAAGCAAATCAGCAAGAAAAAAAAAAAACTATTAAAAATGGCCAAAGATATGAACAGAAGATTCTCAAAAGAAGAAAGACAAATGTTTGATAAACATATGCAAAAATTCTCAACATCAACAATCATCAGGGAAATAGAAACAAAATCACAATGCATTACCACCTTAACCTATTTAGAATTGATTTATTAAAAAGTCCAAAAACAATAGATGCTGGCATGGAAGCAGAGACATAGGAACAGTTATGCACTGTTGGTATGATTTCAAATTACTACAACCTTTATGGAAAACAGTATGGAGATTCCTCAAAGAACTAAAAGTATACCTACCGTTCCATTGAGCAATCCCACCATTGGGTATCTACTTAAGGGAAAAGAAGACTTTTCATCAAAAGATGCCTGCACTTGAATGTTTATTGCAGCACAATGCACAATTGCAAAGATGTGGAATCAACCCATGTGTCCATCCATTCATGAGTAGACTAAAAGAAAATGTATCCCATGGAGTACTACCCAGCCATAAAAAGATGAATTAATACCTTTTGCAACAATTTGGATGGAACTGGAGAACATTCTCTTAAGTGAAATTTCTCAACAATGGAGAAACAATCATCACATGTACTCACTATTAAATTGGAACTAATCAATGAGCACACATGTGCACAGAGAGAAGTAAAACTCAGTGGAAATTATCCAGGGGGCAGGGGGAAGGAGAAGAGGGGCAAGAAAACAACCTAATGGGAACAGTGAACATTATCTAGGTGACGGGCAAACCTATAGCCATAACTCAAGCATTATAAAAGTAATCTATGCAACTTAATACATTTTACCCCTTAATATTTTGAAATAAAAATGAGTAAAGGAAGAAAAAAAAATAAGCATTCATGTCTGTAGTCCCAACGCTTTGGGAGGTAGAGTTGAGAGAATGGCTTGAGATCAGGAGTCTGAGGTTACGGCGAGCTGTGATGGCATCACTGCACTCCAGTCTGGGTAACAGAGACTTCCCCTGTCTGGAAAAAAAAAATAAATGAAAAAAAGAAAAAGAAAAAAAAAATCCTCTAAAGGGTAGAGGTGAACTGTAACTAAGTTAACTTTTTGCCAAAAAAAAAATATTCTATTATTAAGATAATAAAATTCAGACACTCAACAACATAATATCAATAATGTTTCACTTACAATAAAAATGTTTGAGATGCAAAGATGCAAAAACAGTGATCTATACAAAGAAAAATATTATGAAAAGAAAGTGACTCAGAAATGACAGAGATGATAGAATGAACAGATGAAAACTTTAAAATAGCAATTAAGAATTTTTCAATGTTTAAAGAAAACTTTAAAGATAATGATACACATAGGGACTCTCAATAGAGAATTTAAAACTATAACAAATACAAAATGATATTTCTAGAGCCATAATATTCAATATCTAACTGGCAAAAGTAATAATATGGTGTTAATAATAGATAATATGTAACAATATAAAACAAATTCAGGTCAATAAAAATCATCCAAGCTAATACATAATGAAAACTTACCTATAAAATCAAATATATGGATATTTAGTCATAGATTGCTAAATAGCCCAGGGTTTAAAGGAGAAATTTAAAAATGAATTGAGGACAAATTTAGGAAATTGAAGACTCATATCCCTAATACTTTCTCCCTAAACCTCAAAATTTCTTTTTATTCCTCTAGCCAAACTCTTTTGTTTACATCCAGTATCTTCCCAATTATATTTATTATCACATTTATTCAGCAAATAAAGCCTTAAAATTATTTTATTCTATGTGTCATATGCCTTCCTCCCTATGATAGTAGTGCATCAGTTTCCTTGACTGAAATTTAAGTATAGTTAAGGAAAAGACTATTATCTTTAGAAGTCTAGGGGAAAAGTATTAGGTATTCATTCCCTCCTGTTACAATTCAGACAGAAGATGTCAGCTTCAAGTTTCTAGAGTGAAGTTTAATCTATAAGGAGTTATTTTTTTCCATTCCACAGATATCCAAGCATGCTTGTCTTAATATACATTCTGCAACTCCCATTTTTTTCCCAAACTTATTGCAGCATAATGCTAATAGGACCAAGGTTGTAATCCTGAACACTTCAGGTCCTGTTGGTTTCCACAGGAAAATATTTCTTCAGGAAAATATTCCATGTTCCTATGCCAAACCAAGTATTATGTATTGATCGCAAGGGCAATGCAGGAAAGCATGTGAGAAAGGCTTAATATAGACCCATCATCCTTTTAAAAATAAACATTCAAAGCCACTTTTGCATGTTTTATATTTGAATACAGCACCTTTCTTGTGTTTTTGTTAATAATGTTTCAGAATTATAACTTGGATTCATTTATGTCACTTTTACAGAAAAGTAGGTGAGAGAGATATAGGTAGCTAATAATAATTTAACTTACCAGTGTATATAATTACAAGGCCTACTGTTTACATGTATTTGCTCATATGATCCTCTAAGTAACCTTGTACAGAAGCTATTATTAGCCTTTTGTCCCACAGTTGAGAAAACAGTGGCCTAGAATTCCTAAATAACTTCTCTCAAGTTTATTGGTTGTAAGTGATAGAGCCTGGCCTTGAGCCAAAGACAGCTGACATCAAATTTGTTCCTCTTTTCTTCTGTAGGTTACATAGTTTATCTCTTGTCTCTCTAAAATGCAAGAGGCTAGTATCTATTTTGAAATGCTTTATATTCCAGGAAAATGAGGGTCATAAAAATGTAATTTTATCTGGCCTATGTTCAACATTAAACAATGTATTTCCCAGTTATCTGAATCTTACCTTCAAGTTCAAAAACTTTTTAAATCTAAAATCTCAACCAGTCCACATCCAACTTGGATTGTTGTATTTTTTTAATCATTATTTTAGGTCTTCTTCCTGAACAGTGATCCAGCCAAAAAAAAAAAAAAAGTTAAAAAACCATAATAGTTAATTTATAATCTAATATTTCACTTCATATTGAAATTGTGGGTTTTGTACTTTCTTAAACTGAAGTTTTTAATAGTACTCAGAAGGCCCCCCCTTCAACTTCTTTACTATTCATGATTGCTCAAGCTAACATAATAATGGACAAATATTACTATGATTATCATCATAATTATCATTATAAGTATTATAGCTAGCATTTATTGAATACTTTCTCTGTCTCATGAATATTATCTCATATAATCTTCACAACAATTCAATGAGGAGCTACTCTAATTATCCTCATATTTAAAAGAGAGATCTAAGGCTCAGAGAAGTTAAATAATGTACTCATTGTAACAGACCCAGTAAGGATTAGAGGCAAAGTCTGGACCCAAGTAATTGATTGCGAGAGCGTGAGTTCACTCCCACACTACACTGCTTCGCTTCTATGGTGCCTGTTCTTTCATGACAGAGCCTTTCTACTCTTTTCACTTCAAACCTCTTTAGTTCTTGCCAGTGTCATTCAGGCCCTTGCAATACCAATCTAAGTTTTATTGTATCTTCTTTTCATTCTTATATGTATCACTGCCCTAGACTCTTGAAGGAGCTCAGGAAATTTCACTCCAAAATTTGACTCCTTGGTACAAAGAATATTATGAATTATAGGCCATTCAAGATCAAAAAGCACTGGAGGGGACTTTCCCTCTATCTGTGTAAACTGGATTGATAGATCAAAAGATCAAAAGGGGTAATTGTCTTCCCTTCCTCTCCCTGTTATCTTAGTATATTGCAGGAAGGAGGATCAAGAATGCAACCAAACCTGGCCCAAACCTTTTAAATATAATACCTGTCTCCCAGGTTAATTTAAGTTGTTCATGTTAATTTAATTTGCAAAGAGAATCATAGACAAGTCAATCTGTTTCCCCCATCAATTTATCCTCCTAGCACCATTCCCAATTCCCCTAAACGGAATTACCCATATTCCTCATCTTCACCCTCCCCTCCAAAAGGGCAGGTATAAAAATATCTGAACTTCATTGGGATATTGGATAATCACTCTGCATTTTGCCCAGTATACATGGTAAATAAATCTTTCTCTTATTAATCTGTCTTAATTGTGAATTGATCTTCCAGCAAACTTTCAGGGGAAAATGGATGTTCCCCTTACTCATACAGTTTAGCATAGCAGGCAGGATCTTTAAGCTGCTCTACTGTCCTGAAGGCAGCAGTGAGGAAAATCAGGACTCTGACTAGCGACAACACAGTAAGGTACCCTAACTTACCAGTTGGACTCCTGTTTTCCTGCCTTTCTGTGGGCTCCAGTCGAACAAAGGATAAAAGATCATTGACCTTTCCAAATTTCAGATTAATGAGAGCAAAAGTTTGTGTGAATGACTAGTCTTGTATGCAACTCTAATATTTTTTATACTTTGTGTGATATAAATAAATACTCATATTGTTTGATTCCCTCTCTTCTCAGAAATAGTCTTTTGTTATTGCTATTGCTTTCTTTTGTAATTGTCTTTCTGTGTCATTTTTGTCATGAAGAGGGTTACCATAGGGTAGAACTTGGGCCTAGCACCTCTATAAGCCCAATGTTGGAGCCGGCCATGCAGACTAGTCAGTTACATGGTTCTGTATATACCAATGTCTATTAAGACATACTTTGCTGCAGGTCCCTGAAAACAAAGACTGTGTAAGGTTTCCCTCTAATCCAGTTTTATGTACCTGAGCTTGTTTTGTGAATGAGTTGGAATTTTCTCCTTAACTTCCATGTTTCTTTCTTTCTATTGTTTTTTTTTTTTTTTTTTTTTTTTTGCAGGAAGGGAGGAACACATCAGGCAGTCAATATGAAAAGATTGAGAGTCTGAGACATGTAAGATTCTAAGCAGCACACTCTTTGTACCGAATGGAAACACAGACTTCTAGGGAAAGTCTTTTTCTTAAAATGTCCTATGCTCTTTGTTATTTTGTCTATTGCTGAGAATAAATTTTGGGGAATCTTGGGAACTGCCTTCTCTGTGTCCTCTTTGGGATAAACCTGAAAAATTGTCACCTAGGCTTTCTAAGATGAGGCATTGGATTGAGTCACTTTTGGAAAAAATATATCATTGAGGATAATGGCCAAAATATGGATGCTTTAAATTAAAAGACTATTGTTGAATAGAAGTGGAGATAGTGGGCAACCTTGCCTTGTTCAGTTCTAAGTGGGAATGCTTTCAATTTTTCCCCATTCAGTATAATGTTGGCTGTGGGTTTGTCATATATGGCTTCTGTCATTTTTAGGTAAGCCCCATCAATGCCTATTTTGTTACGCGTTTTTATCATGAAGGGGTGCTGAATTTTGTCAAATGTTTTTTCTGTGTTGATTGAGAGGATCATTTGGACTTTGTTTTTGCTTCTGCTTATATGGTTAATCACATTTGTAGATTTGCATATGTTGAACCATCCCTGTATCCCTGGGATGAAGCCAACTTGGCTATGATGGATTATTTCCTTGATAAGCACCTGGATTTGATTAGCTAGAATTTTGTTGAGAATTTTTGCATCTACATTCATAAGGGATATTGGTCTGTAGTTTTCATTTTTTGTTGCATCCTTTCCTGGTTTTGGTATCAGGGTTATGTTTGCTTCATAACATGTGTTGGGGAGGTATCCATCCTCTCAATGTTGGAAGTCCTTGCTATAGCAATCAGACAAAGAGAGGAATAAAGGGTGTCCAAATGGCAGCAGAATATATAAAACTCTCACTTTTTGCTGATGATATGATTTTATACCTAGAAAACCCCAAAGATTCAACCAAGAGACTTCTGGAATTGATAAATGAATTCAGTAAAGTCTCAGGATACGAAATCAATACACACAAATCAGAGGCATACATATATGCCAACAACAGTCAAAGTGAGAATCAAATCAAAGACTCAATTCCTTTCAAAATAGCAACAAAGAAAATAAAGCACCTAGGAATATATTTAACTAAGGAGGTAATATACTTCTACAGGGAGAACTATGAAACACTGAAGAAGGAAATAGCAGAGGATGTAAACAGGTGGAAGACACTACCATGCTCGTGGGTTGGCAGAATCAACATTGTCAAAATGTCTACATTACCCAAAGTGACCTACGGAGTCAATGCAATCCCTATTGAAATACCATTATCATTTTTCACAGATATAGAAAAAATAATTTTATGCTTTGTACGGAACCAGAGAAGACCCCATATAGTGAAAGCAATTCTAGGCAATAAAAACAAAATGGGAGGTATCAATTTACCACACTTCTAACAATACTACAAGGCTATAGTAATTCAAACAGCATGGTATTGGCACAAGAACAGGGACATTGGACACTGGAACAGAACGGAGAACCCAGATGTAAAACCATCTTCATATAGCCATCTATTCTTTGGCAAAGAAGACAAAAACATACACTGGGGAATAGAATCCTTATTCAGTAAATGGTGCCGGGAAAACTGGATAGCCACAGGTAGAAGACTGAAATAGGATCCACACCTTTCACCTCTCACAAAAAGCTGATGCTAAACTAAGAGGGGCAATAAAGGAAAAGCTGAATCTCAGCTGTATCCATAGTCCTGTTGTTAATGAACTTATGAGAAGAATCCGTTCACAAATGGATGGATTAATTCCTGGGGTAGAACCACATGAAATGGCTGCTATGTGCCTAGGATTGGCCCACAGCCTATCTTGATATAGATTGAAATTTAGCGCTGATAAAGTGGACACAATGATTGTACAGGCAATTTCCTTGTTAGATGACTTGGACAAAGAACTAAACAACTATATTATGCGGTGTCGAGAATGGTATGGCTGGCATTTCCCTGAATTAGGAAAAATTATTTCAGACAATTTGATGTATTGCAAGTGTTTACAGAAAGTTGGCATCCTTTTCATTGGCTTATCTCTGCTTTTTCTTTTGACTATTTGGTGGATTTTAAATAATTTGTTGAAGAGTGATTCTCCCTCACCCTCTGCAAACATTCCATAGGCGATAGGAAGAATTATGCCTCTGCCCAACTTTCTGAATTGCTGCCAGAAGAAGTTGAAGCGGAATTGAAAGCAGCTGCAGAAATTTCTATGGGAACTGAGGTTTCAGAAGAGGATATTTGCAATATTCTACATCTTTGCACCCAGGTGATTGAAATCTCTGAATATAGAACCCAGCTCTATGAATATCTACAAAATCGTATGATGGCCATTGCACCCAATGTTACAGTCATGGTTGGGGAATTAGTTGGAGCAAGGCTTATTGCTCATGCAGGTTCTCTATTGAATTTGGCCAAGCATGCAGCTTCTACAGTTCAGATTCTTGGAGCAGAAAAGGCTCTCTTCAGAGCCCTTAAATCTAGACGGGATACCCCTAAGTATGGTCTCATTTATCATGCTTCACTTGTAGGCCAGACAAGTCCAAAACACAAAGGAAAGATTTCTCGAATGTTGGCAGCCAAAACTGTTCTGGCTATCCGTTATGATGCATTTGGTGAGGATTCCAGTTCTGCAATGGGACGTGAGAACAGAGCCAAATTAGAAGCCAGGTTGAGAACTTTGGAAGATAGAAGGGTAAGAAAAATAAGTGAAACAGGAAAGGCATTAGCAAAAGCAGAAAAATACGAACACAAAATTGAAGTGAAGACTTATGATCCTTCTGGTGATTCCACACTTCCAACCTGTTCCAAAAAATGAAAAATAGAAGAGGTAGATAAAGAGGATGGAATTATTGAAAATAAAGTGAAAAAAGACAAGATTAAAGTTAAAGTTGAAGAAGAGGAGGAGGAAGAAGTGACAGAAGAAGAGGAGACATCTGTGAAGAAGAAGAAAAAGTTTGATCATGTCCCATTTATTTATTTTTGTTGCTGCTGTGATTGCCTTTGGGGACTTCTTCATAAACTCTTTGCCTAGGCCGGTGTCTAGGACAGTTTTTCCAACATTTTCCTCTAGAATTCTGATAGTTTCATACGTTAGGTTTAAGTCTGTTATCCAGCGTGAGTTGATTTTTGTGAGAGGTGAAAGGTGTGGGTCCTGCTTTAGCCTTCTACAAGTGGCTATCCAATTTTCCCAGCACCATTTATTGAAAAGGGATTCTTTTCCCCAGCATATGTTTTTGTCTGCTTTGTCAAAGATTAGATGGCTATATGAGGATGGTTTTATATCAGGATTCTCAGTTCTGTTCCATTCGTCAATATTCCTATTTTTATGCCAATACCAGATTGTTTTAATTGCTACAGCTTTGTAGTATAGTTTGATATCTGGCACATTAATACCTCCCATTTTGTTTTTGTTGCCTAGAATTGCTTTTGATATTCGGGGTCTTCTTTGGTTCCATACAAAGCGTAAAATTATTTTTTCTATATCTGTGAAGAATGCTGATGGGATTTTAATAGGTATTGCATTGAATCAAACTAAAAAGCTTCTGCATAGCCAAATAAACAGTCATGAAATTAAACAGACAACCTACAGAGTGGGAGAAAATTTTTGCATCCTACACATCCGATAAGGGGTTGATAACTAGAATATAGTTAGAACTCATGAAAATCAGCAAGAAAAAATCAAATAACCCTATTAAAATGTGGGCAAAGGACTTGAACAGAAACTTTTCTAAAGAAGACAGAAGAATGGCCAACAAACATATGAAAAAATGCTCAACATCTCTAATCATCAGAGAAATGCAAATCAAAATCACAATGATATACCACTTAACCCCAGTGAGAATGACCTTTATTAAAAAGACCCCGAACAACAAATGCTGGTGTGGATGCGGAGAGAGAGGAACACTCCTACACTGCTGGTGGGACTGCAAACTAGTTCAACCTCTGTGAATAGCAATTTGGAGATACCTTAAAGCGATACAAGTGAATCTACCATTTGATCCAGCAACCCCATTACTGAGCATCTACTCAAAATATCCAATGACACTCTACAAAAAAGACACCTGCACTCGAATGTTTATAGCAAAACAATTCATAATCGCAAGGCTGTGGAAGCAGCCCAAGTGCCCATCAATCCAAGAATGGATTAATAAAATGTGGTATATGTATACTATGGAGTACTATTCAGCTCTAAGAAACAACAGTGATATAGCACATCTTATATTTTCCTGGTTAGAGCTGGAACCCATACTACTAAGTGAAGTATCCCAAGAATGGAAAAACAAGCACCACATATACTCACCAGCAAACTGGTATTAAATGAGCATCACCTAAGTGGACACATAGGTAC